>JABSTQ010008482.1:0-66208 GCA_013358835.2 Ixodes persulcatus | reverse complement strand
TCCCCCGGTAGCGGCGACGACGATGACGACGAGTGCTTCCTAGGCGCGGTGAACACCGACGACATGGCGCGACGTCAAAGAGATGATCCCGAGTTGCGCGCCCTAATCGAGCACCTCGAAGGATGAGGGGGTACTATCCCCCGTGTCTTCTTGAGAGCCCTGCCGACCTTCGTCCTCCGACAAGGTGTGCTTTACAAGGAGAACTTCGGAGACAGCATCTCTCCGTGGCTGCTTGTAATCCCGGCCGACCTTAGAGATGAGCTCTTCCTAGCCTGTCACGACGACCCAACGGCTGGGCACCTTGGCTACAGCAGGACGCTCGCCAGGATTCGAGAAAAAATACTACTGGCCAAGGCTACCGAAGGACCGTTCACCTCTACACTCGATCATGCCACGAGTGTCAGCGACGCAAGAAACCGCCGACAAAGCCGTCAGGACTTCTGCATCCGAATTGCTCCCCCGTCTACGCCGTTCCAGCAGATCGGAATGGATTTACTTGGCCCTTTCCCGCCGTCAACGTCGGGAAACCGCTGGATAATCGTCGCCACAGATTATCTCACACGGTACGCCGAGACGAAAGCCCTTCCATCAGGTACAGCTGTGGAAGTCGCCAAGTTTTTCATCGAGTCCATTGTCCTCCGGCACGGTGCCCCCGAAGTCCTCGTTACCGACCGTGGATCATCGTTCATGGCCCAGCTGATGCAAGAGATCCTCCGTCTCAGTGGCACCGGCCACCGTCGAACCACTCCGTACCATCCGCAGACAAATGGACTGACAGAACGGCTAAACAAAACTATCGCCGACATGGTCTACATGTATGTCGACGTAGAGCACAAAACTTGGGACGAGGTGTTACCCTACGTCACGTTTGCTTACAATACGGCGGTGCAAGAGACGACAGGAGTAACCCCGTTTCAGCTGGTGCATGGCAGAAAAGTATCGACAATGCTGGACGCGATGTTACCCCACGAACCGGCTGTCGACGGAAGTGACGACGCCCGGGTGGTTGCCCAACGGGCAGAAGAAGTCCGCCAGCTCGCCAGACACCGCATTCAAGCCCAACAACGCGTCGACGCGAGCCGCTACAACCTTCGTCGCAGGGACGTCCACTTCCAGCCCGGAGACAGGGTGTGGGTATGGACACCGATCCGCCGCCGTGGTCTCAGCGAAAAGCTCTTGAAGCGTTACTTCGGACCCTACAGAGTGCTTCGTTGACTCGGAGACCTGAACTACGAGGTGATGCCCGATGGAACACGGACTTCATCACGCCGCCCTCCACGACCAGAAGTCGTCCACGTCGTGCGCATGAAGCCGTTTTACGCTCGATAGGACTGTGGACCTTATGTGTTCCAAGTGACTCTCTAGCTTACCGTTTTTTTTTTGTTTGGTTTGTTATGTGCTGCATCGGGGCGATGCACTTTTTATAGGGGGGGAGTAATGCCGCGCGCGCAGCTTGCCAAGTAGGCAGCGCGCGCGTGGCCTAGCGGTTATAGCGACTGCCTCCCACGCGAAAAGCCAGGGTTCGATTCCTGGCCGCGGGGACGCCTTTTTGTTGACATCTAATGTAATATTCTGGTAAATTCGAGAACCGTGTTGCTTGTTCGAGGTCAAAATGTTCTACACGCAGAACCTTCTACGCCGATTCTTCCAGAACCCCACGCGTGTACATAAGGGGCTCCGCGTGGCGAGCCGCAGTCAGTTTTCGCCCCAGCGTTCGACTCTGCTCTTTCGCCGACTTCGACGCTCGCGACGCTCTACTGTTATCTTTTGTTTCTTTTTATTGTGGGCACAAGTTCGCCCGATTAAACGTTTAGTTTACTCAGTTATTTGCCGCCTCATCACTTGTCATTCGTGACAATATATTCTAATCTGTGTTTTCGTCTTTATACTTACTGCAGCTTTTCCCAATTAGACGTTGGCATTCACTTTCGCCATCCTGATGTGAGTGACCTGAGACGACACAGAATGTCAGTCTTCTCTGCTGAAGTCCTGGCTTCATGGAAGACTGCCAAGACTGTTCATGGTAAGGTGCTCTATATATCGAGCAATATAATAGCAACTTATTGCTGCTGGGATTGTTTTTAACACAGACAGTATTTATGGGCTGGCCTTTAGCAGTTCTGATGCCACTCACGTGGAATGAAAGCCTGTAGGGGAATTGCGCATTTCATTCGTAAGCGGAATTATGAGTTTACAACAGTAGTGCGTTGCGTTGCCTTGCGTTGGGGGATCGGTGGCTGACTGGGCTAGCGCACACCAACTCGGAGCACGTGGAGCGAAAGCTTGTGCTGCAGAACGCAAGGATCCTGGGTTCAATTTCCACCCCTGCCCATTTTGATCTGGATGAGCATCGTACCGGCGTGCGATCATGTATCACTACTGCGTGGTGCAGGTTGAAGACCCCAGGCTAGCAGTCATACTCCACTGGCTAAATTGCTCATCTAGAGCGAGCAACTCATCACAACTTTGAAATGGCTGACCAACTACACGCTGTATAAATATCCACAGAACCCCAACAGAAGTGCGTCACTACTAGCATCCAGTATTGCTGTGTGTGTTGTATTTGTATTTTGTATTTGTTTATTTAGTGTTCCCAATAATGGCAGAAGCCTTCCCATTGGTGCGCTTGTTAGTAGCAACACACCAACACGAACGAACGGCGAGAGTGGTGAACAGTGCCACTCTTGCCGCTCGTCACCGCGCCGATTGGTTTTCGGAGAACTTTGCAGTATTGGTCTCTGTGGTATTTGGTCATATATCGCACATGGACACAACCAGGGCGCTGTACCTACAATTCAACACTTGCAAGACTTGCGTGAATACACCCTGTAGGTGCTTGCACTTTCAGAGTCATTTAAATGTTGCAGAAATCATAGAATGGATGCTTGGGCGAGTTGGGGAACCGTATGCTACGGTGACAGCGCAGAGAAACAATCGCACTCCAGATACTCGGGAAGACAAGCACACGCGCTGAACTTAAAACTTTCGTGTATTCGACTACTTTGTTCTTCTCTTCAACGTCTGGATTGACTTTTCAGAACGTGATAAGGAGAAGAAATAGCACAAAATACAAGAAAAAAGCGAAGAACAGCACAAAAAAAAAAGAAACGAAAAAAAAAAAAACTAAAATAGGAAGCCTTTACAAGTCATCCCTCTCCCTCACTGCTATCCTTAAGATAGAAATTGGTGCTTTTTGGTCGACAGCACTATAGAAGGACTACTTACACACTTGTTCTTCAGATGCTCTATTCTTTGCGCTTCCATTATTTCTCTTGTCAATGTGTCTCGACTCTTACCTATTACGGAACAAGTTTCAAAATGTGCTACACAACCACAGTACGGACAGTGGGTTCCCAAATGTCCAGCGGCGACTCATTGGGTGTTATAAAAATGCTCCTTTAAACAATGATTTAAACACCTGCCAGTCTGGTCTACATAAGTGGTGTGGTAAGGAGCATGTAGGCCAGACTGGCGGGTGTTTGAATGATTGTTTAAAGGAGCATTTTTACAATACCCATCGAGTCGTCGCTGGACATTTGGGAATCTACTGTCCGGATTGTGGTTGTGTAGCACATTTTGAAACTTGTTCCGTAATAAATAGAATTTGAGACCCACTGACAAGAGAAATAATAAAAGCGCAAAGAATAGAGCATCTGAAGGACAAGCGTGCAAGTAGTCCTTCTATAGCGCTGTCGACCAAAGAGCTCCAATTTCTATCTAAACGATAGCGGTGAGGGAGAGAGATGAATTGTAAGGGTTTTATTTTTCGTTTTTTACTTTTTTCTTTTGTCTTTTCCTTTTCTCTTCTTTTGTCTTTCGTTTTTTTTCTTGTATTTCGTGCTATTTCTTCAGCTTATCAGGATCCGGAATGTCAACCTAGACGTTGAAGAGAGAATGAAGTAGTCGAATAAACAAGTGTTATAAGTTCAGCGCGTGTGCTTGTCTTTTTGAGTATCTGGTGTGTGATTGTTTCCCTGCACTGTCTCCGTAGATTATGCACAAATGAATAATGACATTGGCATATTTGTCGAGCCAAAGCCTGTCACACTTGTTCCGAACTCTGATCTCCACGAGATCACAATACCATTATTTATGTTGTAGTGGCACGGCAGAGTCTATACTTGTTTTGCTCCAGTCTTTGTAAGGGGGACGCTGTAATCCGATTCTACTCAATTATGGTGTACTAGATAGCACTATATTTGCAGAGCTAGTCTTCGGTTTTTGTAGTTCCATCGAAATATATTTCAGCTTTTAAGTTACTTGTTATTTAGCATGTAAATTTACAAGCTTATCTAGATTGAAGGCAGCAAATATCTTGCCAGCACTCATGGTACGTGTTTGAAGTATATTGCGTTAACATAATTGACCCAACCTTTGATTTTTATTTGTCAGTGCCTCAAGCGAATTGTGCATGCTGGGATTGCTTTTGTTTGGTTGTTTCACTTGATCTACAGCACATTTTTCACCTTTCTACTGAGTGCAGCCCTCGCCGAACAGAACTTAGCATCGACTAGGCCAAGGTTCCAGTCCATGGCAGTCTGCAAAGGTTGTTGATGGTAAGCTGCCTTATATATACAGCTGTGTAGGAGCAGCTTGTCCTGGGTGACAATTTAAAATGCATTTTTATGTTTTAGAAAGTGAAATTTGCATGGGCATACTTGCAATGTGAAACCATACCAAGCCTGTTCTGAACTTTTATCCTCTTGAGATTTCAATACAGCCGTTTGTCCTGCACACACACTGGCTACTTCGGCCAGGTAGAGACTTGATACATATGAAGGTAGACAGGTGAGTATCAACTGCTCAGTGCTGTCCATGGAGACGTTCTCTCCTTATCAGACGACTTACCACACTTGGTTCGCAAGGCATTTGAAAAGGAGAGCAAGTCAGCTGCTGCATGATGCTCCCAGTACTGGGCAGTCGATGATTGCTTGTTCACCTTCGTATAGATCACGACTGTACTTCAAGCTTGACAAGTGTGACACCTATCTGATTCAGCCTAGCAGTAGTGTGCTGAGCGGTATGTGTAGAGCTAGTTGACTTGTGTACAGACAGTGGCTGTGCAGTATAAAACAGACCCAATTGGGAACTTTAATGCAACCTTCTGTTGTCCCATTGATGATATGATTATGATTACACAACGTTTTACGGCGCAAAGAAAAAAATAATGCGATGTAATCGGTTTTCTAGACTGCCTGTGCGACCTTCAAGCTTGTCTTCTTACGTTCTGCGCAGTAAAATGCCCTCTATAAGCAATATTTAGGGAATCCTTGAGCTATATGCTGAAAGGAGTGAAAGCAGCAGTCCCGGCCGCATTCTCCCCTCTTCTGTATACTGTGCAAATGCAGACGGACGCGCACTTCGGATGCTTTAAACCTAGGGGCCCCTCATAAAGCACACGGCTTAATAAGCATCAATTATTGTGAAGTGTTCGCGGATTTGGCTTTTAAATGTCATGCACATAGGAAGCACAATGGTGGTGTAAAGTACGCCGAAATCGTAATGGTGCACTTTAAGTAGGGTGACCAGACGTCCCGTTTTGGTCGGGACAGTCCCGTTTTTGAGGTCCGCTTCTGCCGTCCCGTCTTTTTGTAGCAATGAAGAACCATGCCCCGTTTTTGTCCCAATAAAGAACCATGTGAGTTAAAGCGAACCGCAACTATGTCTACTCGTTACAAGTATATTTTACAAAAATTACCGTAGGTACTTACAAAAATTTACCAAGAGAGTAAGATTTAGAACCGTTCTTGCCCACAAACACTCATTCTCTCGCGAAGACGCGAGTGTAGAAATATTTGTTGAGCTACCGGATATAGCACTCATGTGTGATTGAACTTCACATATATATGTGGGAAGACTTTTACAACCGAGTCTTGCCGGATAAAGTGCTGCTTAAGAAACTTCGGTTGTCGGCAAAATACTCCCACACCAACAATGGACCCGAAGCAGGACCTTCCAAATGAGTGCATGCAACTGAACCGTGAGTGTGACTGTTCCCTAGGCCCTGAGGCATTAGTGCAATATGGTAACGTTTTGAAATAAGAGCAGTTCTTTCATTAATTTTTTTCGACCAATCTATATCTTTAGTACCCCTTCTTCCACTGGCTGGGATGTCCCGTTTTCTACCTTGAGGAATAGGGTCACCCTAACTTTAAGGTTATATTATACAGGGTATGTTCAGCGAAATGCGGGCCAAATCGTTTGTGCCAAAACTATACATCGCACAAAAAAAAGTCTTGTGTTGTTTTTGTCCTGAGCCAGGGGCCTATTTAGAAAAATTATTACAAAGCAATGTTGCAAATAATGTGTATGTGGGCTGATTCTTGTGTTTATTTTTTTCTTCCAATTACAGCATACACGGAGGGTATCTCCAAGCAGGAGGAGTGGATCCCCGCCCCTGCCCGTTTCGATCTGGATGAGCATCGTTCCGGCGTGCGGTTGTGTATCACTACTGCGTGGTGCGCGTTAAAGACCTCAGGCTAGCGGTTGTACCGCGCTGGCTAAATTACTCATCTACAGCTGAGACAGCAGACGCCCACTGAGGCAAACTAACTTCCGACTGTATAAACATACACACAATTGTTTCTTTTTTTTTGAGAAGTAGTGGGATGGATGCTTGGGCGAGTTGGTGAACCATATTTGGTTCACCAACTGTTGGTGAACCAAATATGGTGAACCAAACAGGTGAGTTGGTGAATCACGTTCGAAAAGTCAACCCGGACGTTGAAGAGAAAAACGAAGTACTCGAATACACAAGAGTTGTAAGTTCAGCGCGTGTGCTTGTCTTCCTGAGTGTCTGGTGTGAGAGTGGTTTCCCTGCGCTGTCACCGTCAAATATGAGAAGTAGTGGGATTATGCAGAGAGGCTAGTGGGTTTTTCTATGGGTACGAAGCTGTCCGAAGTAAGGTCAGAATGAAAAAAGCACCACCAAGTTCCGCCTGGTCCCAAACAGCCACAATAATGAACACGGAATTCAGAAAAATAGTAATACGAAGGACTTACGCAGGCAGCCCCACTTTTTGAGTTCGCAATGACATTTGATTATGATCACGAATATTCC
Source organism: Ixodes persulcatus (assembly GCA_013358835.2). Taxonomy (NCBI): domain Eukaryota; kingdom Metazoa; phylum Arthropoda; class Arachnida; order Ixodida; family Ixodidae; genus Ixodes; species Ixodes persulcatus. Next base: position 59,148 of record JABSTQ010008482.1, on the reverse strand, counting down.
TGCTTTGCTCAAGGTGGCCTAGTTAACACACCATATTGGTGATCTTTAGCGCAGCAGGAATATTTTTTATCAGAATTAAACGTCATTGTTAACTGAACAAATGTGGCTGTCTGTCTAAGTCCTTCGTGTTTTTATTCTTTTTACTTGTGTGTTCATTATTTCATTTTTTTTCTCATGATTTAGTCCTTTGTGTTTTTGTTTTTTATGTGTTCATTATGTTATTTTTAACTTTTATGAGGTTTTAGTTAAATATATGATGCCCTCGTCATTTTCTAGTCCGGGAAACAGTAGTGACCTCGTCGTGTTCAAGGAGCAGTCATGACCTTTTCATCTTTTATTGCTTCCGGCGAACAACGGTGTCTGTGTGCGTGTGTGTGTGCGGCGTGTTAATCACACGGGATGATTTGGCGACCGAACGGAAAGACAAGGCCAGCGAGGAGCGACTGAGGGACTTTGAACATCACACGGTGCAAGGAAGGACTTCAACGACGAGGCTAGCAAGCAAACCCTTGTCAAAACTGCTGTGCTCGACCGGAGAGTTGAATCAGAACTGTGACTCTGTGAGTAGGAATCAACGACGTTGGAACTTTCGTATAGTTTACAGCTTAATTGTTGCCTTCCGTTTGTTTTATTTTAATAGGTGTGTTTGTGCTATTACATTTTTAGTCTATTTTAATGGTTGTCCGTGCTATATTACAGTTTTGTTTCTTATCATTTTTTCTTGAACGGGGGAAGTACTTGTTTAGAGTTTTGGCGCTTTTATGTATAAAACTTTTTTTGCAAACCATATTCTCGGTCTGCTCCCTCGACAACCAATCCCACCAAAGGGCTGTGACTTTCCGACGTCGAATGATATGTTACAATGTTTCCTAACTAGCGATCGCCTGCATTCTATCTTTGTAGCATACATATTTGTCAAAATGACAAATTCCGATCCAGGCCAATAAAGATTAGTCAGTGGCCTATTCTGGAGATATATCTACGTAAACACACGTTTGGCAGTGTGGGATAGCAGTAAAATGTATATTTTGTGGATATTCATAGAAATGCATTATATGATCCCATGTCTGGACCTGGAAAGTATAGTACCTGCCCCATGGCAATAATTTTCATGTGAAACTAGAAGGAGCATCACTTGAAAATTGCTTTATATGGGGTGGTACCCTATTTGCCAGGCCCAAACACGGGATCATATAAAGCAGTCTATATATGCTATATAAGGAATTGGGCAGATATGGGTATATAAGGAATTGGGCAGATATGACTATATCCATCCAGATACGGCCTGATTATGCATATCGGGCCATATCTGCCCAATTCCTTATATATTCATATCTGTATTTTTTAATATAAGTCCATATATGACATTTTTGTAAGGGAATGGCGCAACAGCAGGCAAATGCAGCCTCTTACATCCTGGGCTGAGATTTTCTCGCCAAAACAGGGATCGTGATCGACGGAAGTAGCGGTGGCTACCGAGAGGGCACATTCGCACATATGAAACCCTTCTGCGAACCCAAAACGCCAGAAAAAAAAACTGGTTAATGGGGCAGGCAGCACCTGCCAAGACAAGGCAACTGAATCACAAAAACCGGGTATCAACCCCTCGACAGGTACCCCGACGCGGTTGCAAACGAGCGCCGTAGCGTCGGAGGTCACCCACCCCCTGCTGACTGAGTCATGCTGCGGGTCAGGGCAAGAAAAAGCCCGTTTGTCGACATTATTGCGACGCTATGACGCCATGTTGACGGAGCGTCCCGGATGCACAAACAAAGTGCGACACCGAATCGACACGGGCGATGCGCTTCCTCGGAGGCAAAACGCACGACCCGTCAGTCTGTCTAAACGAAAAGCCATCGATGTCGCTTTGGACGAAATGATCGACACCGGAGTTGTCCGGCGGTCAAACAGTCCCTGGGGATTTCCCGTTGTGTTGGTCCAAAAAAAAGACGGCAGCTCACGTCTCTGCGTAGACTATCGGTGTCTAAATGACGTAACGCGGAAAGACGCATATCCTCTTTCGAGCATTGACTCGATCCTTTCCAACCTCGGCAGCGCACGATATTTCACAATCCTGGACGCCAGACGAGGCTACCTCCAAGTTCAAATGGAGGCGGGTGACGAGGCAAAAACAGCCTTTGTGTGTCATGGCGGGCTTTTCGAATTCACAAGAATGCCCTTTGGTCTGTGCAAAGCGTCAATGACGTTCCAACGCTTGATTGACCGAGTACTGGGAGAAGCCAAATGAAAACATGCAATGGCCTATCTCGACGACATTGTCGTGAACTTCAACACCTTCGAAGTTCATCTACGAGATCTGAAGGATGTGTTTGAAAGGCTAAAGGCCGCGGGTATCACTTTTAACCAAGAAAAGGCCCAAATAACCGAAACCCGCATCAACTTGCTTGGGTTCACGCACGACTGCGGGCGCATCGCGCCATACCCCGAGAAGCTAAAGGCTATCCGGGAGTTTCCGGCGCCGACGGACGTAAACTCGCTCCGGCGCTATCTGGGAGTGGTAAACTTTTACCGCCAATTCATCCCAAACTGCGCATCACTCCAAGCGCCACTAACGCGGCTACTGAGAAAGACCGTGAGATGGAGTTGGGGTCCCGAGCAGGAGGCAGCATTCCGCTGCACCTCCGAAGCGCTCGCGGACACAGTTGAACTAAAGCTGCCCGACTTGAACAAGCCTTTCGTTATCCAAACGGACGCGAGCAAACTGGGCTTGGGAGCGGTCCTGCTCCAAGAGCACGAGGAAGTGCTTGGTCCGGTAGCTTTTGCTAGCCACTCGCTGACACCCGCTGAGGTGAACTACAGCACATGTGAACAAGAGTGCTAGGCCATAGTTTTTGCCCTGAAGCGCTTCGACATTTATGTCGACGGGACCACGTTCACGATCGAAACAGATCATCAGAGCCTAATATGGCTGTCCAGACTTCGCGAACCCGCAGGACGGTTAGTGAGATGGGCCTTGCTACTGCAGAAATACGACTATGTCGTGCTGTACAGGAAAGGCAGCACAAACGTGGTGGCCAATGCACTGTCGCGAGCCCCCGTAGACTGCGCAAATCTTTCCGCGAGGACCCAGGCCGAGCAAACGGCAAACTCCAAGCCATGCGAAGCCGAAAATCAGTCCAAAATGGAGGCAGCACCACTGACCTCCTCGGACGAAAACGTGAACCACATAGACGCAGTGAGCGCAGTGGGGATCGTGTTCAGCAAAGAAGAGCTACTGAAAGCTCACCAGAATGATCCGTTTTGTCGAAAGGTGATCGACGGACTCTCGAGTGAGTCGGACTCTGTGGAGTCGGGCGGCGCGTCCGCCGGACGTACGACTGCTGGTACTGTAGTAAACGCCGAGTGTCGGGATGTATCTGGAACTGGTACTGACACGCTGGATCAATTTCTGCAGAACGCCGATGGGCTCCTGCTGAAGTATATTCCATCTGAGAAGGACACATATAATGTGTTCAAGGTGGTAGTGCAAAAAAGTCTGAGGTGCGCAGTAATGCGTTACTATCATGACTCGCACTTGGCCGGACATGCGAGCGGCTCCAAGACTTACACAAAGTTATGCCACATCGCAACCTGGCAGGGCATGAAAAGGAACGTATTCCGCTACGCCTGCACGTGCCACACTTGCAAAAGCTTCAAACCAAGAGGCGGCAAAACTCCGGGCCTAATGCAGCCGATCCACACCAAGAACCATGGACTTTGGCGGCTTGCGACGTGGTCGGCCCGTTACCAAGGAGCCCCAAAGGACACCTGTATCTGTTGGTTGTCACTGACCACTTCATCAAATGGGTAGAACTTTTCCCACTACGAAAGCTGACGGCCCGAGCAATCACTGAAAAGCTCCTTGAGGTGTTCACCCGATTCCGGTTTGCTGACGCTCTTCTAACAGATAGAGCAAGCTACTTCGTCGGGAAGGTGTTTGTGGACGCTTGCAAAGTGCTGGGCATCAAGCACAGAACAACCACACTCTACCACCCACAGGCGAACATCACGGAGCGATGTAACACAAACATCAAACCCATGCTGGCAGCATTTGCCGAAAAGCACCTCGACTGGGACGCATACATTCCCGAAATTGGGTTCTCTCTCAGTTACACTGTTCATCGTTTGACAGGCTTCACCCCCGCCTTCCTCAAATTCGGAAGAGAATTGCCGAATCCAATGGACCGCGTCCTCAAGGCAAGCGCCGGGGTGAGCGACGCACAGTCGAAACAGACTGAACATGCGCGCACGCTACAAACCCGGATGACGAAAGCCTTCTCGGGGGCCCGTCGCAATCTCGGGGTAGCGCGAGCTAAACAAAAAGCTCAGTACGACCGCTCTCGCCGGGATCTCCGCTACAAAGTAGGCGATCTCGTGCTCAAACGAAACCATGTTCTGAGCGATGCCAGAAAAGGTTTTTCTGCTTCGCTGGCACCAAAGTGGTTGGGCCCATACCGAGTGCACGAAGTATTTTCACCACTCGTGTACAAGCTGACTGAGAAGGACTCGAGAAAAGTCAGCGGGCCTGTGCATGTCTGCGATCTCAAACCCTACAATGAAAGGGAAGAGGAGGGGGACGAACAAACGCAGCCCCCGCGGCAATATGCACGCAAAACGCGAGATAACGCCAACGATGAATAACAGGCGTTTCGCTACAATCTGCGAACTCAGAAAAACTAATATCCGAAGTTTTCGTAGAGGCAGCCCCAGTAAGTGGCGAAATGTCACATTAAGGGAAGTGCAAATCATAATGCACCTGCTGCCTTCGCGAACGCGCCAGACACCATTGTTTGCTGGCAAGCAGTGACCTAGATAGAAGGTCACCTCAGCGTTCGCTTCCGGATCAACCCGTAGGGGAATCCCCCGAACTACGGCATCCGAGGTAAAGGCAGGCGTAACGGCCATTGGTCAGTTATTTCCACTTACGCTCACGTGCGCAACACGTCACCGCAAGAACGCGGCGCGAACGTCGTCACAAGTGGTCGGATACCAAGTAGTCATTCGACCGCAGTACGTCCCCGCATAAACGTAGAGGATCCCAAACCAGTACGGGGCTTCGCGCCGTTCGGGAGCTGCTGTCTCCTGGTTACGGCAGAACAGCGGCGTCCATGGACCACAGCAGCGCGTACTCGTCAGGCAGCCCCGCTACCCCCAGCCGGACGCGGGCCGAACCAGCGACCTGTCGTCTTCGCGCGCCGTTGGGATGGACTTGCGGCCAGGGACTGCCCGCTCATCATCCATGGGACCCGCGCGGCGGTCGGACAGCTTGCCGACCAGGGACCAGCCGTTCCCGTTCGTCCCGTGTCATGTCCCAAGGCCCACGACCACTTCCTCCAAGGACACTACGCCATGGTGAGTGAGCTACGGCAACATCGGGAACGCCACCGAAGACGTCAAATTATTTGTTACCCCATGCATGTGGGAGCCGGCGCCGCCGCGTTGTTTTGTTTTGTTTTCGAGAGTCGGTAGGTTAATTTTTATTTTTCTTAAACCTACCTCAGCCTTAAGGAGGGGGGAGTGTGGGAACCACGTGTTCCCCGCATCCCTATCTAGGCCTAGCTCAGGCAGGCCGTGGGACTTCGAAACGTGGGGGCGCGTCTCGGATGCGAGGGCGAAGCCGTATTCCCTGGTGGGCGGCTTTCCCTCGTCCTTCTCGGGTGATTTGCCGAAAGCCCACCCCTCGGGATCATGACTTGGACGCGTCCGCCCCTCCGGGGAGCCCACCTACATCCGACCCACCCTGGGCGCGTTCATTCCCGCAGGCTATATGACACGGCCCTAATCCAACGGGCAGGACTCTCGCTGGGGAAGGCTCTGCTCGACGGAGCCTTCCTTTTCTGACCCCCCCCCGCCCCCCCCCTCGGGGATACTGTCAATTGCGGCAGCGCGGACTCCAACTGGCGATTCTGTCAAAAGAGACAGCGCCGTCATCTCCAACATTGTTGGCCTTCAGGCGTGTGACATTTAAACACGTTATTATCTGGACCCAAGGAACCTTCTGTGTTTCTAAGTGGTACCCTTAAAAGGGAAAACCCACATGTTTCATGAAGAGCGCAGACAAAAAGCATCCGCGAGCGTAGTTCAGATACGTCTGCTGCTCGCGTTCGCCCGTGGAAGTCAGGGCTGTCTGTCGTAGCATGCATGCTTGCTCTCTAGCTCCAGCAGAGTCGCATACGTTTTGTGAATGAAAGTGTATACTGTCGTCCCGAAAGGTTCAGACATCGAGGGCGTTTTTCTGAACGTAGTGTCTAGAGTACCGTCCGACGGCACTCTTGCAGAGCGTTCAAGTGCCGTCCGACGGCACTCTGATCACGCGTTCAAGTGCCGTCCGAAAGTCTCGTATAAAACGGGGGCTCAAAACGTGTTTTTTGAAGCTGCAGTGTAGCTTAGTGGTAAGACGTCTGCCTCATGAGCAAGCGGTCCCGGGTTTAATCCCCAGTACTGGGTTCCTATTTTTTTTTTTATCTCTTGAACATTTTTTTGTCGACGCATTTTGCGACATTTACGTTTCTGTTTTACGATTAACACCGGGAAAACCGAATGTTGTCGACGAAAGTTCTCTGAACAAAATGGTATGGGGCTTCGTTTCCGGAGGTGCCTTGCGAACAGTGGTGCTTGGTTTGCCGGCTGGACGCCGCGAAGCGGCGTGTACGACGGGGCGAAATGGGTCAATAGTTTTGTAATTAGCAGCCGCATACTGTCGCCGCGAAGCGGCGTGAACGCAGGCCCGGGAGAGGGGGGGGGGGGGTTGTTGTGTTAACGAGCTTCCCAGTGATACACGCGCCGTCCGACTCTCTTTCGGACGGCACTTGTAGGTGCGAGTGGAGTGCCGTCGGACGGCACTGTAGACACAGCCGATGGCGCCTCGGCTTGTGAACCGTTTCATAGCCATCCAAGATGGCAAACTCGGAATTAGATCTTTTATATGAATGCTGCCCTTGCATATGAAATTCTTTTGGCAGTGTCAGTGGCAGTCAGACGTCATCTGATGGAGCATCAGGGCACGTTCCACCAGGGCTGCTGACTGGCAGTCAGTGTCCCAAATTACGTATCTTGATGGAATTTTCAATAGGGCCTCCATCGAGAAATTAATATTCTTTTGCCGATCAGGTTATGGATGCGTCAGTTGTACATTTGGTGCCTTTGGCTTCCATCTCAAACACCTCGTGTAGCTTTCAATATATTTATCTGGGGATCTGGCCAAAAATTTGGTGTCATCAAATGACGGGAGCAAGGGCAGCGGCTGCAGTGCATGGCCACTGCAGCCGTTAACTTTGCTCTTGCAAAAGACAAATGCCAAACAAAACACCACTAAAAATGCACAGAATGCACGACCGGGGTTGTGTACAAAATACTAATGACATATTGTTCTGTATGCATTGGTCAGACAGGTTGATGTTTGAACGATTGCGCCCGCGAACATGACGCGGCAACACGAGCAACCCCCATCAGGCGGCAACACGAGCAACCCCCATCTGGCAAGGCACTGCAGCCGCTGCTTTTGCTCCCAGTCATTTGAAGGCACAAAAGTTTTGGCCAGAACCCCTGATAAAGTATCTAAAGAGCTACACGAAGCGTTTGAGATTAAAGCCAAAGGCACCAGATGTACAAGTGACACATTCATAACCTTATAAGCAAAAGAATATGAATTTCTTAATAGAGGGCTACACCGGTTGTAGTAGTAACGACTGACGCTTTTCACGGCTCTATAAGATTTTGTTTTTCATTAAATGTTAGTTGCGAGTTCGCCAGTGTTTCCGTCACCTTCTTGTCCCTGTCTATTTTTTCGGCGCTTGTCTACGATGATGAAATTAGCAGCATTTCCTGAATTGACGCTGCCCCTCTGCGTCAGTTGCAAGACAACTAAAATTCTAGGAGATTGACCATGATGAAATACACCTTGTAAGTCTGACTGAGTGCTTCAGTCAGAGTGTTGGCTTACGTCCAAAAACATGAAACTTTTGCAGGTACTTAGAATGTAAGCAACCAATGTGGCTTTTATTTTATTCTGGCTCGCTTTTGTTTTTGAGTCTGTTTACCTGTGTTCTTGCGTTTCTTGTTTTTTCTTGGTACAAATGCACGGGTGTATTTCTACCTTCACGGCTGACTATATACCTGCTCCCATCCTGCATGAATGACTTCGGACACTGCAAGATAACCCGAAAATAAAGAGATGTGAATGTGCCTGCATGCTCGGCAATCCCAATTCAACTCCCTCAACTTCGATCCTCGTACAAAGAAGATGCACTCTAGCAACTGCGTGGTTGACACGCCAAAACTCAAACTTAAACCGAGACCAAAAGAGGTTGAGAACTATGTGGTGCGATAACAAAGAGTCATTAGCACTTCCTTGCCTCCCCCCTCCCTAGCTTTCTTTTTATTGCCACATAAAGTTGTACCCAATAAAAGACCGGTTGCTATTTTGTTCTAACTCAGAAGAGTAAATTGAAGGCTTTAGCAACAAACACAAGTCAATGCCAATCGAGCACTTTTTAGGATGCTCCTTTGTAAAAAAAATTGCAATTTACGCTTTTTTTTTGTTTCCGCAATTAGCTAGCTCCGGAAACGGCAGCTATTCGTAATTCCGTGGTCAGACCAAGAAAGAGACCACCTGATCATGGACACCTTCGCTATCGTACCTACCAAGTGCCCATCCCCCAACTCTCCATGATTATCTGTAATTTAGAGTGGGCGTTTTTTCTGTATTTTACAGTGTGTAATGCTGTTGTTTGTTTAGGAAAACACAATGTCAGATATATCCAGCAGGGCCCTACGGAAGAAGTGCTTGGGCCTTGTTTCACCTTTTTCAAAGCATGCTGTCTCGAATGGCGGTAGAGAAAAGGGTGGGGCTGATACGCCTGCAGGCCCTTGCCGAGTTGATTGCTGCTATCCGGGATGGTAGCTCATCGGCAGCTTCTAGTCACCTGAAGTTTTTCGTCATCATACACACGTCCTGCAACTTCATAAGACTCCGACTGACATTCTGGAACAAAAAAAAAAACATCAGAACTTGCTTCACAGATCAACAAAAGTACAAGGGCAACATTACGCTTCTTTTGTCGTCGACAGTGCAAAAACCATGATGACACCACCTTTAAACTCGACCAAATAGGAAAAATGAACTTCTGCATGAAGTAATTGTATTAAGAAAAGTGTGCAAGTGGAGCTTAGATACCTACTGGTACCTTAAAAAGTCCCTGAACCTTCAAAACAAATTAAACCCTACCTAGAAAGAGCACAGCTCGCTTCATAGACACAAGCGCTGCAAGGAACAAGCTTTTTGACGTGTTCTGTAGTGTTGGGATACAAATCAAGAATAAACACCGGAGACGTGTTTAAAATACTTTAAGGTAGTACAATGCACACGTTTATCCTGAAGCTACTGATGATTACATGCACCTCAGAGGTGTTAAATCTGGTTCACACTGTTGCAACCGACTATGTCTAAGTTGAAAAAAACAGGGTTTTAAAGGAGTCATAAAACGCTTTTCCAGCTTTTTCTGATTAGCTCTCCTCCTCAACACATAAATCGCGCATTCTACCAAACAGTTCAAGATGACGAAAAGGGGGGCGTCCCCTCTTGCTGGGAATCTCGTTTATGTACCCGTGCACAGCCATTCTTCCCCTAGAAGATTAGCCCGTCACTGAAAATTCAGACGAAAGTTGCGTTCCCCACCCCGTTCGCGCCAAAGCTGACAGTGCTGTGGAAGCTACGTGCTCGTTGGGCAAGCCACACTTTTGCCACGTGATCACGCTCTCTCGCGCATACTTAGGCACAGAGAATGAGGTCACGTGATGAAAGGAAGGCTGCTGATTGGTCTGGCAAGCGCGTAGCTTTCACCAGAACGTCAGCTTAGGGGTGAAGGGATTTAGTGAGGTCCGGTGCCGTGTGACGTGTTTTTGGGCCCGGTGACACACTGTGGGGGCCCGGTGACGCGCTGTGGGTCCGCGGGTGTATCACAATGAAAAGACAGAGAGCTTAAGATGGGAACGAGGTACGAAATAGTCCACTGTGTTTTCAAATTTTCCTACCAAAAGTCAGGCTTTTGACTTTCTACCTTTTTTCTTTTCGCCCAATGAACGATGTGCTATTAGCAAAATCTCAATATAAATTGATTTATTTCAGCCCACAATTCGTTTCATGGGCCCTTTAGGTTGCTTACGACTAACACTGCTGCTGCGCAGCACGGTCATAAGCTGTCACGAGAGGCTTAAAGACTGGTTTTGTAGGACTCAGTCCTAGCCTGTAGCAACAGTGTGGACCAGCCTCTAAACTAAAATTGTACCCCGCATTGGGTCTTGGACAAGGTACCAAAATGTTTTAAGAGACTCCCTTCAACCTTAACAGAACCTCAAGTATTTAAAAGTTAAAGAAGGCAGTCTTCACATTCAAAGCTGGATCTCCTTGATTTGAATGTGTCTCCACTGTACAAGAAAGAGCGCCTGGCAGGTACGCCAGTTTCCATTGCAACCTCTCCACTGTACAAGCGAGAAGACTTGCCAAGTGTGCGTTTTTCCACTAAAACCTTCGTACCACTACACATTCTATACCAGATCAGAGCATTTTAATCAAATCATTCAACCTCGTTCCTAAGCCATGTAAACTACGTGTGCACCTTCGGGTTCTAAAAGTCACGAATAAGATGTAAGTAAATTAAAACGCCACAAGGGAAAACTATAATAATCTTTATTAGCGAAAGTAGTAGTATTCTGGGTGGCTCGCAAGGCTAGAAATATAAGCGGGGGCCCATAAGGGAGAAAACAACGGAAGCGACGAGCTTAACAGGGTTTTGTCAACACTTTTAAGCAAGTCTAGGCCCGCACGTCTGAACACCGACGACGCGCAGAGCAGGCCGGCGCGGGGTACACGCCGTACGCGAGCGCTACGACGACGCCCAGCTAACGCTAGCACCCGAACCGCACCTTCCCGCTGGACAAGCGCAAAAAGCCTGCGCGCGCTGACCGAGATACGCTGTCACTAGTGTGAGAAAGGACGAGACGACACGTCAAAGTAAAAACCTTCCAATTCTTCACGCGTGTAGCCGTCCCGAACACATCCGAGGCGTTTGTTCTAAGATCAGTATTAAAGCGTTTGACAGCACAGATCGTGTCCAAAGGACTCGCCGATAGCAATGCAACTTTTGAAACAATCTGATCAGCGTCTCTGCAGTGCTCCGGTATCGCAGAGCATTTACGGGATTCTGAAGATAGCGGCTAGCATTTACGCAAGGTTTCAACGAACAGCCTCCACAAGCGAATTCGATCGTTTGCCTGAAGGCAGCCAGCATTCCTCAAAACTCCGACGCGACACGACATCTCGGAAACCGCCCAAGCGTCGAAAGAAGTTAAATATCATCCAAATTACGGTGGCAACATGAGCTACGGTGCTCGGAAGATCATGCCGCACATGTAGATACTCTTCGGGCATGCATTATGAATATGAGATTGGCAAACCTTACCTAAACCATGATTTTATGCACGCACGTTGAAAGTTGGAACAGGCCTTTATCTGCACGAACGGATAAGAATCCAGAAGCTGCTTGCGGTTTTGGATTGGGGCAAAGCAGTGGCTGTGGCTTTGGATTGGGGCGAACCAATGGCTATGGCTTTGGATTGGGAAACTATACGACTACAACTTATAGTTTCGTAAAAGACATAAAATAGCGCAAAAAAGTCAAGGACAAGAAGTCCCTTTACTTGTCGAAACCGAAACTGAATAGTTTCGGTTTTGACCCAACTCTTTTTCAGTTTATATTTCGGAAACCGGTGTCACCACCATGGTCATTACTGGAGTTATCGTGCTCTCTACGCAGTTTGAAGTCAATTTTTTGTTTTTTTTTGGGGGGGAGCAGACATAATGTCCCAGCTTCTCCTGTATACGTCCCATAATAACCTTCGTTTGCTGATTGAAATCTACATCAACTTAATTGATCATTGGATATTTGTTTTAAGTCTTTATTTTTAGCTTCAAACATATCTGTATTTTTATTTTGTGGGGGGGGGGGGGGGGTCTGAAACTGGTTGTGTTGCGCGGCTCAGTAAAAGCGGGTTGTTTTGAGATTTTCAAGATCCCGTACAGCCGACAATACACCAGTGACGTAGGTACAGGGGAGGCGGGGGGTGCTTTGAGGGAAAAGGCCTCTTCCTCCTGCCTCTTTCTTCTTCTCGTCCCTCCTCCTCCTCCATCCCCCTCCTCTCTCCCGCTTGGTGCATTATGGGAGACGTCTTATAATGCAAACCGCTCGCCACCGCGGTGCATTATGGTACGTTTCCCATAATGCACAGCTCGGTTACGCCGACGGCGCCGCTTTACGGTTATCGTTACGGTCGCCGTCGTCGTACCCGTAACGCGTCGGCGTAACGCTTTTTCGTGACACGTCGCCGTCGCGTAACGCTTTTTTATGACTCGTTGGCGTCGCGTAATGCGTGAGCATAACGCTTTTTTGTGACGCGTTGGCGTCGCGTAACGCGTCGGGGTGACGCTTTTTAGTAACGCGTCGGAGTACCGCTTTTTCGGGTCACGTCGGCATCGCGTAACGCGTCAGCGTAACGCTTTTATGTGATGCGTCGGCGTCACGTGACGTTTCGGCATAACGCTTTTTTGTGACACCTCGGCGTCGCGTAACGCGTGAGCATAACTCTTTTTTGTGACGCTTCGGCATCGCATAACGCATAGGCGTAACGCTTCTTCGTGACGCCTTAGCGTCGCGTAACGCTTTTTCGTCACGTGTTAGCGTAACGATTATTTGTGTCAGCATAACACTTTTTTTGACGCCTCGGCATCGCATAACGCGTCGGCGTAACACTTTTTTGTGACACCTCAGCGTCGCGTAACGCGTCGGATTAACGCATTGTCGTGACGCCTCGGCGTCGCGTAATGCGTCGGCGTAACGCTTTTTCGTGACGAGTCGGTGTCGCGTATCGCGTCGGAGTACCCTATCGAAAAGACCATCAGAAAAAATCCTGATGGTCCATCAGGCTGATGGTCTGACGTATTTTGGGACGTCTAATGGTTTGATGGCGTGATGGTTTGATGGGCTGGTGGTTTGAGGGACTGGTGGTTTGGCCTGGTGGTTTGATGGGCTGGTGGTTTGATGGGCTGGTGGTTTGATGGCCGAGAGGTTGAATGGCCCGTCATAATTTGTGACCTTTTGATGCCTTTATGGTTAGCCAAAGCTTGTAATATTGATGTTTTTTGGATCACCATTTAAGTAAGTGGTGAATCGTACAGTGCACAATGCTTTTTGAAGGCCAAATTCAGCAAGAGGTGAACTGAAGTGTTTATGTTCCGAGTTAATTAGGGCTGGTCATTTGAGTGCTATAATCCCATTTAGACGGTATCGTCATGCACTGTACAATTACATTGTGTATGAATAAGGTAGAGTCGCACAAACACTAAATAGACCCAACACGAGAGGGCATTTTTTTCTGAGGGCTTACGTTTTAATTACTGCTGAGGTCAGGACTCGCCCACGTGAAGGCGCCAGGGCTAGCGCATCAACACCAACAAACTGTTGTTATTATGTCTTTGCCACGGTGGTCTGATGAAAAATTTCAAAAAGCAGTCAAGTTCGAAGACCACTAGCGACAGGGCGGGAAAGCACAAATAAATCAAAATCACAATGAACTGTAGCTTACGGGATTCTGATCCTTTTTTGTTTTATTGGAATTTATACTTTATTTTGTAAGCGCTCGTTAAACAAAAATATCCGCTCACGTGAAGCTATTTAGCATATGGGTGACTACATGCAGTTATTAATGATGGTGTATAGAAACAAAGTAAAACAAGGTGTAATATTTTGATCTGTTTATTATATATGCTGTGAACTTGCAGATTATGGGCCTCTCTAAAGGGAATTAGGACAGCCTGGATTCAAAAAGAAAAAATCATAATAAATATCTGACAAGGTACAGTCAAGTAAATTGTAGGCGTGTACACTCATTGCAGTAAATAAAGAAATTTTGTTACTCGGAAAAAGCCTAGGACAATATGCGAGGCACTAAAAGTTAAAGCCCTTGACCATAGTGTCTGTGCACATTTTTAAAGACATGCAATCATTGATTTTTTTGTCACTGACGAATAGACGCCAACAACGGTTGCTGCGGCAACCGTCGTGCGATATTCTTTTTTGATGCATGTGTTTCCAGCTTTAAATACCTTAACGTTAAAGGAAGTTTTGTTTGCACTCACCTCTTAGGCGACGAAAGTCCGACACTATCTCGGAGATCTGCTTCCGACGGAGGTCCGACAGTTTCTCTGACAGGTGCTTCCGCACATTTTTTGTGAAACTCTGCCCTTTGCTTGCAGCTGTATCCTTTCTCCCTGAGGTACAGCCAAAAGCACCCTGAAGAACAGAAAAACGAAGCCAAAGAACATTATAAATCACAATACACACAGACCAGATGGTCATACATTTAAAAGAACGCTTGTGAATAGATTTTAGGAAGTTAGTGGTCAGTTGCCAACTAACGAATGTTCCTATTTTTCCAGATTTCTGAAAGTTTTTAGAGTTTAGAGAGTGTTTTAATCAGGCTTTTGAAATACTATACTTCGCAAGTAGCACACGTATTTTTAAAATGGTTTTGCATAAACTGTTGTTAACGTCAAGGTAACTATCATGCAAGTTGTCGTAATTACATGTGAGGTTCATGTGACAAAGCAATTATACTTGGGAGAGTCTTCAAGTAAACAGAAACAGCTATGGGTTAGATTCTTCTATGACATCTACTGCCAGAGTTGGTATAAAAAATAGTTTAGATTATAACAGCGTACTAATCATGACCATAGAGTACACAACTACAAATGCAAAACAGACAAGTTTGAAAAATGTTTCTTCCCTAAAACTAATAGCAAATGTAGCAGATTGTTTTCGGCAGTTGTAGCTACTAAAGACAATGAGGAATTTTCTGCCGTGTTGTAAGGTGCTCTTTTTGTATTTTTAGCCTATTTTAATTCATGTATCCCCCACCGCATTGTCATCCAGCTGTGGCAAGTGAGGAGTTAATAAACTTAACAACAAAAATATATTATTGTTACAGAGACCTAATTCCACCAGGCAATATCAGTGCTCTACAAGTAGCTGCTTACGTACACTTTGAATGCACAAGCAGTTAGGCAGATGCCAGAACGAACATAGTTTAAGGCTCGATCACATGACAAATTTTGTTTTTTTGGAGCGTCTATTTTGTGAAACCTGGTTTTGTGATACTGCAAAGTATCACAAAACCAGGTTTCCAGCAAAGTATACTGTGATACTGAAGAAGATGCATGAGCCCTGAATATGAAGCGCGCAGTCCTCGTTTCTGGAGCCAGAATTCACTTCCCTCCCCACCTAATCGTGTCAGTCACTCTGAGGAGAGAGACTGCAAGCTGTTAATAGAGCCTTATTTATATCCGAGCCAAAGCCAGAAAAAGTACACGTACATGGTGCGGGGGACCAGCGGGGATGCGTTTATGTCAGCGGGAAGATACAGAGTCCTACTCATCAGTGTTTATGAAATTTTGGAAATAAGCGCAAACGGTATGTGTAAGTGATATTTTAATGGTGCAGAGATTGCCAAAATACCTCAAGATCTACGCTTTTGAGGTTGACTTTTTGTCTTTCCTCGGTTTGATGTAGGCCTGAACTGAGCGAGTCAAAGCTATTTGGACAAAGTTTATTATATGCAATAAACTTTAGTTGCTCAGCGTGAATGCACCTTAATAAAGCAGACTGCGTGTCCTCACTGGGCGTATCTCCCATTCTTTCCCACAAAACTATTAATTTCGCCAGCTCATACGACGAGATGGCGTGAAACCAAATCCAGTTTATTACTTGTTGTGCATGAAATTGAATGTCTGAGCAGGCCATCTGCATAAAACTGCCGCATGTTAAATTCAAGATCATTGCACATCATGTGCACAAGCCTTTACCCTGGGTCTCTGTCATACAATTACGATACAACTGAAAGCTAGTTTGCTCAGTTGAACAATTGTGATGCTTAAACTATCCACTAGATTCACACGTCTAATTATTTTCGACTCAAAGTGTGATTCACACAGCCCACTATTCGAGCCGAAAATGAAAAAAAAATATTAGCTCACTTGAGATGGCCTGCACCTTTCGTGGAGTGAGAGGGGCGAACGGCTTTTCCTGCCCTTCCGCCTTTGCCTTGTTGGACATCACTCCAGTGACGGACCGCTCCAACAGCACTTCTACTGGCCATATGGACGTGGCACTTAATTTGCAGAACATAGATGGTGTTTCGGCATCCATGCAAGTTTTCCACGCGCCCTCATCGATGAACACGTCTTGCCCATAATGAACCTGATGAGGAAATCAGAAAGAAAAAGTTTCACTACAACTTGTTTAGTAGACAAAATAATAAATTGCTGGCACTGCATGTTTTTAAAGGATATGGTTCTAAGAAGTACTGCAGAACTACATCGATTAAGTTAGATGTAATTCCCTTTAGGTCTTTTTTTTCCCCTCATTCTTGGTTTTGAATGGTCACCATACACAGATTGTAAGTGAAATATTTTGACCTCCTCCCCCGGCAACAAACATCTGTGTCTAATGTGACAGTAACAGGGTGTCTACCAAATTACTGATTTTAAATTCCCCGACGTTTCCGGTTTCCCTCCCTCCCCTCCCCTCCCCTCCCCTCCCCTCCCCTCCTCCCCCCCCCCCCGACTCTTTAGATACAATTTCTTGACCGTTTCTGGGTCAAAGGATGACATTTTAGCAACATTATTCAGCATGGCTGTGCTGACGCGTAACCGTTGCGCTTTGCTCCGCACTGCCATGCTGCTTTCACTGATCCTTTTCCCTGATTTAGCCGTTTTTTTTATGGTTTCTTGGATAATTCCTTGACATTTCTAGATAATCCTAAATTCTCCGAGAATTCCAGGTGTCCAGGTTGGTAGATACCCTGAGTAACTAAAATATTGATTGATTGGCTGAAACTAATAAAAGAACACCATTTCCAAATCCCATTCACAGAGGTGCGTGCAAAGCGGGCAGACCTATACGTACAGGCTTTGCAATGACCAATTTACATCAGTATAAATGACGAGAGAAAGTCACTAAGTCTGTCCAAATCCGTGCAGAATAGTAAAAGTAATTTAATAATCTACCCCCATTTTTCTGCAGCCAGATAGAGGCATTATTTGACACGAATTAAATCAGGACCGACGCTTTTTTTCCAGCATGCCACTACATCTTCATGAGTTAAACCTGGCAGGTATGGTACATAGGTGTGAGCGAGAACAACAGCACAGACTCGTGCTGTTTCCCGTTATCTAAAGGACTGGAAACAGCAAGTACATCAGAAATGCTTGAATTGTATGGTGATAGGTGCATTTAAAGGAAACCGTGCATAATTGGATCCAGCAATTCAAGATTTAACGAACGAGCATCAGACAAAGAGCGTCAAGAACATCCCATGGAGTTTGCCGCCGGGGTAGGGTCTCTCCTTGTCTGATGCTCGTTCGTTCAATGTCAAATTGCCCGATCAAGTTATGCATGGTTTCTCCTTAAATACACCTATTACCATACAATTCAAGCATCCCTGATGCACTTCCTTTGTTTCCTGTCTTTGGCCCACAGAAAGCAGCAAAATTCCACACTGTTCTCACGTACACCAGTGCACCACACCCGCCAGGTTCAACTGGTGACGCTGAGTAACAATACCATGCTGGAATAAAGGTTGGTTCTGATTTCGTGCCCACTAATGCTAACTAGCTGTGGCAAATAGGCACTGAATACTAAATTACTTTTTGTCCGCGCAGATTTGTGACCTATTACCCTCGTAGATTTTTGTGTCATACCTAGCTCTATTAATTTTGCAGTTTATTCAAGCTTCGGTTCAATCAAGCTTAGGTCCAAAGCCCATGCAGTTGATTTACCATATCATCAGCCTGGATCCAGTCCAGGGTTACGATTGGACACAATTGCTACATAAACGCCCGGCAAATATTTGCGTTCAATCAGCTAAGTAGCTCCAAGTTGATGCAGTGCCCACGGCCAATGTGACCCCATGCTAGGTCCAGGTAGATGATATGGTAAATGAATTGCCTAGGGCAGAGGTGATGGTTCAGTCAACTTTGCCCACATTATACTAGACAATTCTAGTGTGCCACACATGAACTACAGGGAGATTTAAAATAATTATAGCTTTACCAGTCCATCCTCGCTGACTACGCCAATGGAAGCGTCCACAACCTCACTTGCTGCTAAAGTGTCGTGCTCCGCAACTGAAAAAAAAATGCACATTAGTTAAGTAAAGACGCCACATGTTTATGAATTATTACATTGTGACACATACATATAGAAACAATTGTAACGTTAGAAGAATCTGGAGCTTGTTGCTTTTATATTGTTTACCTTGGCACAAATGAGAGGAAACACACCCTCTTCCCCCGAAATGCTTTGCAAAGGCAAATAGAAACCACAGTAAACTTTCGTTAGTTCGACCTCGGTTAATTTAACTTTTCGTTTAATTTGATCGTGTTCAAAAGTCCCGGCGAGTGCCCATATATTTCTATGGGAGGAAAAGTTTGATAGTTCGAACTCTGAAAGACTCCGCATCGGATAATTTGTCCGGAGCGAATGCGCGCGGGCTCACATTGCACGGCACTACGGCAGAAAAACCACCAACAAACGGCAAAACACGAGCCCTTTGCTGCAAAGCTGAACGTGCGCAAATATGCGCCTGCTCCTCTATGCCGTTGAGATGGACCGTAGCGAATAACACGAGCCAGCGCAACCAATCTGGCGTTGAGTAGTGCGGAGAACCTAGCACGTGGTCGGCCGCAGAGACAGCGCGCGCTCTCAAAGTGCTTTTCTGTAGCATCGTGTGCGGTCCATCTTTCGCGCCAAAAAGCGCAAGTTCTCTTTTCCTTTCTCTTTTCCTTTCTTTTTTTTTATTTCTCTTTGTCATTGGTGGTTTGGCTGCCCGGCGCCAAAGTCGGCTCGTAAAGGATTATTTTTCTTTTTCTTTTTTTTTTGAGAGCGCGATTTTTCGGGGACGTGACGTTTAGTTACGCTGCTCTCCAGAGCATGCTTCTGGACACGCGTTTTAAGCGCAGACCATCCGTGAGTACTTTGGACAATAAAATGAAGTTTAATTTTAACCGTTCTTCAGTCCTTTTTTCAATCGTTCGGATAATTCAACCAAATTTCAAGGTCCAGTCGAGGTCGAATTAACGAAAGTTTACTGTACCGTGTTTGGAAGACTTTAATGCACAATTGTTTTTACGAAAATAAGCACTCAAAATCTTGTGCACATTACAGTCAAGCCCAAAAACGAATATAATAAACTGGGACTACTCGGTGTAGGTGGATAGCTTCATCATCATGAACAGCCTTGTGTCACATGAGCATGTTTTTGCATTCGGCATTTTGGCACCCGATTCCTGCATGTGTATGTTTCCCCATGAGCTTGTTTCAACAGATGCAGTTTCAAAATGGAAAAGAAAAAAACGCCATCACTTCCAGGCAACCATTAAACGAAAAGTGCTCTGGCACTGACAGAATGTCAGCACCAGAATGTCAGTGCATGTCTCAGGGATGCCCTGAGACATGCGCGCATGATTGGACAGTCGTCCGCAGCCTCTGGATGACAACAACAAAGTCCACTCAGACTGTCATGATTTTGTGTTTCATGAAATGTACTGTCTGGGGCATGTGGTGTTGAGCCTCCATTGTGTCATCTGTGCGGTAGAATCAGCATCATTATTTTTTTAATATTTGTGAGCTAAATATGCTTTCGCGTTACAATCGTGCAAACACACTATATACTGACCTGCTGCCATGTATGGCAGCCATGAGGACTACGGTAGACATTGCACTGTTGGCTTCCCAAACGTAATACACTCATGCCCCAATACACATAGTTTGCACTTCCCCTTCAAAGCTAATGTGTCAAACTGATTTAATGCACTTGCAAACTAGAAGAAAAATAGCCTCTTCCAAATCATCAACCACTCAATTAAAATTCCACAGGACAAATATGTAACTATCTTTCACGACTAGAACAAATACCAGATTTAACTCGAAAACGATTATTAAACAACGGTCTCAAATTAATTCCTTGAGATACTCCTTTTTTCCACGCACAACATTGGAGTGGAACAAGCCACACAGACATGTCGTTGACTGTGACAATGTTTCTTTGTTTTTAAACCAACTCGCATCTTATGTATAAATAGGTTGTTTTGTGGCGGGAACAGCACTTTAACTATTACTACTTCATCAAGAATGACCTTTTGTTTTTATTGATGGTGCGGGACCTTGAATTTGTGTTTGTGCATGTATTGTTATACGGTTTTCTTTTTTTGAATGTGCTTCGACCCTTGCCTTGCTGCGACGTCAATTCTAATCTATGTTTCTTATTATAGCGTTGTGTTGGAATGTGATGGCGTCTTATTATTGTTCATTCTGTGTTCACTTGTGCCACTCCCATTGTATTCCTTCCAAGGAATGATAGTATTGTTAAATAAAATAAAAATGTAGTACACACTCCCGATGCTTAAACCCTTTAAGTGCCTTGGACGAGCTGAGCTCGTCAACCGCTTTCTAGCTAAAAATGCCATGGACAAGCTGAACTCGTCCAGTGTTTTTTTTGGTAGCCCTCAATTCCACGAACGAGCTAGGCTCGTCGTCCAAGTAGTTTGCGGCGCTGATCATAGATGGCAGCACTTGCTCTAGTTAGAGCCTTTTTTTTTCACCGCCGCTGATTTTTGTGTAATAAATTGAAATTGTATCTGTGATACTAAAAGAATAAAATTCCCCAATAAAAAAAAAATTGGCACTTTAAGGTTACTTAAAGAAAAGGTGGCACTTAGGGTGTTAATTAGGACATTCCTGATTTCCTATTCGCTGCCATGTCTATTTATGAAATTCTAACAAATCGGAAGTAGGATCAAACGGCCATGGCCTACTGTGAACTGACTCCTGCAGTGAGGTTTTGACAGCCAGAGCAATTTTTCCAACTAGAACCTCAACTTGATAAAGGGAATGGGGACTTTTAGAACAATGTGCAAAAAGCAAAATAAATAGCATCGTCACCACTCTTCATGCATCGAACCCACAGAAGCTTTGGGTTTTGCCTTTCGGGTCCTGCTCTTTTTCGGAGATAGCATGGGCACTCTAAAAAAACAGTGTTGCAAATGGCGCCCATGGCATTGGCATTCTTGGAGATCAGTTGCAACTTCGAGGATGTCAATCTCTCGGGAACTGCGTGATTCGCGATCAGTATAGCCGGGGCACATCAAAAACCTCAGGCCACCGAATTTAAAGTTCAAACTTATCAGAGCCCGAGTACTTACAGTCACTTCAAGTATGTAAACATACCTGCGGGTTGGATTGTCTTTGCTATTTAAGTACAACAAAGCAGTTTGGTTGTTTCATAAACACGGAGCATTGAAAATAAAACAAAATTTAAAAAAAAATGTTATTTTGAATTAAATTTGTTTTTCAAAGTATAGCGTTCTAAATTGACAATAAAAGCTGTGACAACATCTTGATGGTGCTTTGGGTGCCAGATGCTTGCGTTTTGGGTTCTAGTGGAAAAATGCCATTTTAAAACTCTTGCCATCTCAATCCTCCCTAACTACCATCCATAATGAGTTTTAAAGTAGCATACGCTATTCTGACACTCCTTATAAAGGTTAAGAGCGGAGTGAACGGATCTGCACCTGGCAACCTGTAGCAGCCAGCCCTCCCGAACTTCCAATCACCTTTGTGACCGAGATAATTGGGAGAGTAGATCTTGGCACTAGCAGTGAATGCACAATGAGTCAGAGTAATGTAGCAGTACAAAGTCCAGACAGAACATCTTAATGACAAATTAACAAACAGGCACCTTCCAAGAGAATAATGTGTACAAGCTATGCAGATTAGGGTGCAAACTTTAGAGATTAATATTTTTACGAGCTGGCATCAATAAAACTACCAAACTACCTAGGGGCTGCATCATTAATAACTTACGTCTTAGACAGTAGGGTCCTGCAGTCCCTCCTGCATCTGCATGGTCAGCCACAGGCAGTTCTGCAAATGATCAACAAAAGATTAATCAAATAAATAAGTTTCTAGCGGTTCCGGCTACTACAGTTAAGACTGAACTGAGCAAAGTTGAGGGAGTCATAAGTATTTCTTTGTAATCTAGAACTTCACACAATGAACAATAGCCTTTTTGAAACATTATAATTGAAATATGTGTAGTTTTAACGTAGGAGCTGCCATATGAAATCAGTCTATGAATGTGGCTTGCACTGCTACTAATGCTCGAGGGAATGACAAATATACATATGGTCGTTGAGCTGAGGTTGTTTTTTTCCTTCAGATACCATCATGCATGGCTGTTTGCTGCAGAACCATGAGAGCCAGTTGAGGCTCAAGTCGTCATACCCTATGAGACACGCGAGAAACCACTGTGAAATGCAGCACCTCTCCACTGATTGTAACATTTTGCGCCTGCGCACCTAGAAACCGCATAAAGAGAGGTTCCTTAACCTTCCTGTGCAAAGTTGTCTACAGACTTTGCTTCACTAAGAGGCACTGGTGACAGCAGTCTCCTTTCATCCTTTCAAAGCTGTCAAATAATTTTTTCATCCAGTGCTGACGTCCTGAATTATTGGCACGCCTTTGAGGTGGGCATTTAGTTTTCCTAAAGGGGTACGGAAACAAAATTCTAGTGCTTATTGTTTGGTCTGAATATGGGCTAGGGCCGAGCACCACCTCGACCAAGCAGATATCGCTCCTCAAGACAGAAAAAAACTAATTTTAAAATAATCAAACAATTTCAAGTTTACACCTGGTGGTTGAAGTGTTAGAGAGTCGCGACGCGGCGTTACGCCTCACTCGTGTAAGTCATTCGGGCCGTGAACGGGATCGCAGCCGTGGCAAAGAATGCAAACGCAGAGTTTGCCACAGTAGAATGGTTCCGGTTTTCTGTCAGTGTTTTTGTCTGTCTGCTCTGTGCCGTCACTAACATGCCAGCGTGCTTTGGTGGTTTGATCAGTTTGATGGTGCCTGATTACGAAAGCTTGCCAGAAAAAGCGAGGCAGAGTAGGCGGCGTTGAGTCACATGACCCGATCCTATGAGGCGGATGCAAAGCGATGCTGCTGAACGGGAGCGAAGGCCCGCGCACCTGCGCGACCACTTGGTCCGTATGAATAGCCTGACCTCAACTCTGTTCAAGTGTTGTCCCTCCCCATTCCTTGCTATTTTCGGAGGAGTGCTGCTGTTTGTAATTGTTCGTGCAAGCTGGTCGTGCCGGTCGTCGGCCATTCAGTGTTCAGTCCTCGGGTACCTCTGAAGTCCATAGTGTTACGCATTTGCACCACCAAGTGGCATATCGCATAACCTTGACGTAGATTTGCCTGTGCAGAGCCAAATCACGTCACAAACACTCCAAATATCCCAAGACGCATTGCGCTCTTCGATGGCCGATTTTTGAGCGCTCGCCCTATCGGGCCTTTTTGAGTAAAAAATATAGCAATCCTTTCAAAACACAAATGTGGGATTATGATTTACTGATGTTATCTAGCAGGCAAACAGGATATGTTTAGTCTTACCGTCATCATCCATGGGTAGCACAGCTGGAGCAGGAGGGACTGCAGCTGTGACTGGAGCTGGTCCAGGCAGGGCTGAGAGTAATTCAATGTTAAGTTAAATGTATGACACAATATTGGCAAAGTGAGCTGCTAAATGCCTCTTACCTCTGTTGACCACAGCGACCCGAGCTGAAGCGGCTGCTGCTTGAGCTGCGGCTGATCTCGGCACGGCTAAGAATAATCCAGCAATAAACAAAATGCATACCGCAATACTACCAAAGTGAATTAAAAGTCTCTTACCTCCATTGACCACAGCAGATGCAGCTGGAGCAGCCACTTGCTCCATAGCAGCTGGTCTAGGCAGAGCTGAAAATAATCCAATGTTAAAGATAGGTGTTCAAGAGATTGTTATTACACTTTACATACATACTATAATATAATGATAAAAATATGGATTTCCACACCCGTATCCTATCAGAGTGCCACACTTCCCCTTTGTAGGTTATGCCTCGAAAATGCAACCCTTGGGTGTTGAGTTCAACTACCCAGTGACCCAAATAGCAGCCAGGCTCTTTAAATTGACCGCAAAAATCGGTTTCTTAAAGGCCGACGTACAACCTCGGTTGTCTGCAAGGAAGATAATCCTCTTACCGTCCCCCTCTCCTAAGCTCTGAGGGGAGCCAAGTTGGGGCAAGGTAAAAGGTGGAGAGGATATAGGAAAGGAGGAGGAGGGCAAAAGTGGAAAGCGCAAAGTGTATGTCTGCCTTTAACCTACCGCGTTCCGATTTTGTACAGCGTTGGCCATAGGTGGTGCATTTTTTCTATAAAATTCCCAAAGAGCGAACTTACCTGAGGAAAAAGTAAAAAAAGAAAAAGGCTTAACCCCTATAGAAACACAGCGAAGCCACCGGTCTTCAAACCATAGGGTGGCCTATGGTTTGAAGACCGGTGGCTTCGTTGCATTTTCATAGGAGTTAAGCCTTTTTTCTTTTTCCTCAGGTAAGTTTGCTCTTTGGGAATTTTATAGGAAAAATGCACCACCTGTGGCCAACGCTGTACAAAATCGGAACGCGATAGGTTAAGAAACTGATTTTTGCGGCCTATTTAAAGAGCCTGGCCGCTATTTGGGACAGGCGGTAGATGGTGTTGAGTGGCAGCAGACTGCCCTTGCCCTCTTGTGCATGTCATTGTCTGCAGTGGTTTCCACATTATTTTGACTTGCGCACATCGACATTTTTGCCATCTGCATCATTGTTTCTGCAGTTTTCAAACGTCATTTGTTGTCGTTATTGCTCCCAAAGCTTGATAAAAATGACTTTCAAGGAATTAGTATTGTGAACACAATCATACTCAGTATTTCACGATGTGGAAGAAACGTTTCATATCTCTCGCTAATCAGGAAGCTAGATAACATAATGCCATGAGCAGCGAATGTTTAGCACCATGCAGCACCTCCATACATCTAAGTGTTCCCTGCCGTGTTAAATTAAAATAAAATACACTATTATTTTGTGGTCTAGTCTTTGTTCTCCGAGTCTCCCGAATTACTAAAAAGTCAGGAAGTGCAAAAAAAAAAAAGCAGATGCCTAAATATTGTCTAAAAGGACCTTAAAGAAAACCCTTAGTCATTTACCCTTTTCAAACACCTTAGCACAGAGTGCCTGCTGCAAGTCGTGGTTCAGCTTAAGATAATTGTCTCTCTCAGCCCTCAGCTGCATGATTTTTGTGTCCTTCCTCTGAAGTTCCCGTCTCATCTTCAAAGTCTCCGGTTCATCCTCTTCATCCGTGCCTTGAATATCGTTGAAGATGTCCCTTTCAACGCTGGATTTCACCGAGCCCCTCAAATCCTGTTTCTTTTTTTTCTGAAATAAAAAGTGTGTTATCAAAAAACAAATTATCTTGGCAAGCAAAGGCACTCGCTCCAGCTGAAGAATGTCAACAAGCTTCATTGCCCCTGGAGCAAGAGCAAAAACCTATGCATGTCTGTGGGCTGTTCTCAATAGACCTTTTACCAAATTGAAGTGCCCTGGTGGCAAGGTACAACATAATGCACCATGGGAACCAGCTGGTTAATTAGTTTCTTTTCCGGTTCATGACCATCAATATATGACCAAACACACTGCTTGTGTTTTCGATTCTACTCACCACTGCAGTAATGGGACACTTGGCACTCAATCATCGTGACCAGAATAACGTCATGCGCAAGGTATGCATCGGGCCAAAATCTTAAAGGGGCTATGCAACAATTTTCTGTTCGAATTTTACGTATCTTGCACAATCATACTGACACAACCCTGACAAATATGCTCGTACGTAACACGCTAAGCAGTAAGTTTCGTTGTTGCTGTGTAATCTCAAAGGTAAAAACGGTCTATTTCTTTTCCTCTCGCTTTCGCCGAACTTGACGACGTAGTCCAGGGCCGCAGGGTAGGTACCTGGTTCACCCTTCAGATGACAGTGCAACGAAGGCTATAAGTGTGAGCTAGCATAGTTTGCTTTGAAATGTGTCTAGAGCAAGTTAGCACTCCACAGAACCTGCTTCAAAGGCACAATCACGTGCCTGTAGCTTTCACTGCCCCGTAAATGGTATGTAGTAGAGCCATAGAGGTCATCCCCAAAAGAATGTCAGCTTAACGCTGCTTGTGGATTGGGCATGAGCAGCGCATCGTAGCATGGCATGAGCTCGACAACAATGAAACCTGTGTACAGATTCGGGTTAGAGCTCATGTCCAGTCACCACAATGATGGAAAGTGCTTAACTCCAACAATGCCTGGGAAGAGCATGTGCCATATACATTGCCAAACCTAGCGCAAGGCTATGACGGACATTGGGGGCATCAAAGCATGGTACCATATCACATGACCGCTTGATCGGCATGCGAGTTGAGGGGAGTGAAAACTAATTGTTTTACTCCTATTTTTTTCAGCTATTGCTAGTACGCAGATAGAAAAAACTCTTTTCACTCATTATGAGCCTTTCCATACAGTATTTAGCAAAGATCAATGCTAAATGCATTATGTAGTGCGGCTCGACCGGAAGCTGCTATGTGCACTACTTTATTGCGTCCATCTCGTGGACACCTGTCTAACCAGTCGAACCACGGACATGAGGCGCTCTTGCGTATTTATGCGAAAACGATGCTTGGACTTTTCCATTTCGACTCCGGGATCTGGAGTGAACTGGTTAGTGTCTCAAAAACATGTGTTCTACCACGGGCACCTGTCGAATTTACAGTAGCAGGGTGTCTTGCAAGGCTGGTAGAAGTCGACTGGCGCAGCACAGTTTTTGAGCGGGAGGGCCTGCCGTGCTAGCTAAGCCTAGCCGCAACAAAATTTGTCTCGCGGGCCCAGGAGGGTCTCTATCATTTCGTCGAAACTCGTTTCGTGGAATTACGTTTCGTGCACAACTTTCCATGGACACACGTTTCGTCGACATGATTGTTTCATCGACACTCGTTATGTGAATTACACGCTGTAGGGACGTTTCGTCACGTGTGTATCACTGGGGAGCGCGCTAATCGACACCCCCGCCTGCGTTTACGCTGCTTCATGGCGACAGTCTGCGTCTCATTACAAAAATGTTAACCCACCTGACCGACCCATGCATGCTGCTTCGCGGCGACAGTCTTATGCAGCTTATTACAGAAAAAAGCTAATTTGAGCTGTCGATGAAACATTGCGTAACAATGAAACGCCGTTCAATGAACTGATTGCCACCAGGCCCGGGATAACCTTGCGCGGCTGCACAGGCTTCGCACGTTACCATGGTTCACCTCGCTGCGGTGATGCCGCCCCCTATGCAGCGGCCGTGGGTCATGGTGGCAAGGTAATCTTCCACCCGTCGCTGCGCTTCGCTCTGTTCTAATATATGTCACATTTGTCTGGGGCGCCGCGCACTGCGCTGCACCGACGGACACGTCATGTTCGCCTGGTCGTGTCAATGTGGCTGCACTGTGTTCGTCAGAGACTTCTTTTGGAGCACGGCACCGGTGCGTTGCTGCACCATCGGAGGGAGACCATGCAGGTCCTCGCACTGCGACCTTCAGTTAATGCTCTCCGCTTCCTTCGGCACCCCCTCCTCTCTCTCTCTCTCTCGCCTTGTCGTCGGTCTTTGTTTCTCGTCTTGTGAAACACGGCGGCCCGAGAGAATGCGATGTCGGCACTGCTATCTTCTTTCCCTCAAGCCCTCTGCTCTGACTATGATTCCAGCAGTGATGACGGGCGTTGGTTTTCCCTTTTCGGGAAGTGTGTGTGTGTGCAGTGCCGCGTTGCGTCGGCCGCCGAGCGGCCGAGCTACCAGTCCACCACGCCAGGCACTTGAAGCCTTCGTCGGACCCAAGACGTCGGTGAGTCTTTGGACTTCGTTTGAACTTTTCCCTGGATTTTGAGTCGCGCAGTGGAGACTTTCCTTTTTCAGAAATTTTGTCGGCGAACTTGTTTCCCGGCTGCAGTTTGCGTCGCAAGCGGCGAGTTGTTTCCCATTGTGTCGGGGATTGAGTGCTGTTTTGTTTTCTTCGTGGGCCCGCTGCCCAAAGGTTCGTAAGTGTGGTGTTGGAGTAACTCGTGTTCAAGTTTTTCTGATGGTTTTGTCGTGTTGTCGCCGTGCGCCTAATTAAATTTCTTGTTTTTATTTTAACCCTTGCTTACATAGCCTTTCTGTTCATTTTCACACCAAGCGTGAACCTATCGTTTGTCACTGGTCCGAACCTAGCATTTTTATTCATTTTAAGTAACTTCTCCATTAATCTCTGAGTGTTTCTTTTATCGGGTTTACTTAATTTAGGTCCCCACTCCGTGACAAACTGCCATCGCGGATACCTTAGATATTACGATATGTTTCTTGACAATAAAATAGCATATGTAGAAATAAACGCTTTGTTTCATAGTCCATGTGTTTTTTTGGTTTTTTTTTATGCTGGATGGCGAATCTTCAGAGTAACAAGTACATATGTACTTGAACCATGCACTTAGAAGTTAATTTGTTACTTTCCTTTCTCGCTAGATAATACGAGTCCCCGCCCCACTCATTGCGGATTTGTTTAAACCGTCCGCCTGTTCATGTTTGCTCTTGCAATGACCGCACCGAGTGTGTTGCATGGCGGGATGCTTCGCGTTCGCCTGGTAGTGCGTCATGTGGTGCACCTACACAGTGGCATGGCCTTGGGTGCAGCATTTTCTCGGTGCTGCGTGCGCCGCAGACGAATGTGACAATAGTCTCAGGCTGATGCGTGTGCCAGGTCGGAACCGCAAAGGTTTTGGCAAGCTAGGTTTAGCTAGCGCGTTAAGCTCTCCCACAAGAAAACCGCGCCGCGCCAGCTGGCCGGTTCACACGCTGCTAACCCCTGACCCCCCCCCCCCCTTCTTCCTGCAAGCGCGGCCGGTAGTCCAGTGACACCTACCGTGCTTGCAGGTGAGGGTCGCACTGGCAAACTGGAGCTATTTTTCAAGCTTCATGGCTTCCGCTGACAGGTGGGTGTTGACAACTTCTACTGATTTGTCGTTGTTTTGACAGTGTTTCTGGACATTTGAAACTGGCGGAAAGCCTTGTCAAAATCATTGTATGTTTCGAATTGCTCTCCCATTTCCATGACGACACGTGCGACTTGCCAATGGAAGGGACAGCACAACTGCTGGTTGGCGCACCAGAACTCGGAATGGAAAAGTTTGCGCGTCGTTTTCACATAAATACACGAGTGTGCCTTATGTCTGTGGTTCGGCTGGTTATAGCCTCGTCCCACTAGAGCGACAAACACTGATTTTTGTCCGACGACACCACAAAGTTCCGTGTCGCCGATGCTGTCCCACTGCAACGACCAACGCCCGCGACAAGCGCCGACAAACGATCGACGACAGACGAGTTCTTGTCTGTCGTTGGACTTGAAGCGCAGCAAGCAGTCCCACTGAGGAACATGTCTCGGAGACAAACTTATCCTCCTCGCTCGCTTGTGCATTCTGTTGCCTCCCTTCCCACCCTTCTACCCTTCCTCCCGTTCTCCCCGTTGCTCGCTCCGCCGCTCGACCTTCAGAGAAGCCCTTGGCGGCCACTCCTCGTTCCCGCAGTTCCGGTCCCTCGATCGCTCGTAGTGGTCGCGGGCGCGGCTTGCTTGCTGGCGCCGGGCGGTCGTGTAGCGAAAGGGAATTTGCTGTGGCTGGTTTTTCTCGCAAAACTTGGTGCGCGAGGTGGTGCTTCAAGACGCCGAGGTCTATGTACGCCCCTGCATCAGGATGGATACACTCACGTTCAAGGACTGACCAAAGTAAGACCGCTCACCACGAAGTAGGACACGACGTTCCGCGGCAAGCCATTCCGGCAGACGAGAGACTTGTCATCACGCTCTGTGATATCAGTAGGCCGTATTGCCCTCCGAAAAACGCCTGCTGGCGTGAAATTCCGTGGCGCTCACCTAGAATTCCTCGAACGACCCAAAAAAGGAATGATTCGGGTATTCTAGTTCAGAAAAAGTTTGGTGTCGATTGTCACGACTGTCTGTGGAAAGTCGCCAACGGCAAATGAAGACAAGCGGAAGCTTTAATCAAGAAATAAAGTAATCGTCTCCACTTTCACCGTGTTTGTCGGCGCGTTTTATGCCCAAAGAGCAAAACACGAAAACCGTGTCGCCAGGCTTGACAGCACAGGCGTGAACGAGCGGCTGCCGGCAATGATCGCGCGCGTGAAGCAAAGCTTTCAGTGCACTCTTGCCTCTGCGTCCAAAATTTCAGTTGAAATGTGTGAACTTGCGTGCTGTAACGGCACGCAAGTCGCCAGACTTAGTTTGTCTGTGTATTTTGAAGTGTTTTGTTGACCACTCCAGTCCCACTATAAAACAAGTTTCCTTGTCCCCGTGTTCTGTGTCGTGTCCGCCAGGTGGGACGGCGGACTCCGTCAACAGGCTGTCTATCGGTGTCGTCTGTCGCTCGTTGTCGTGTGTCGCTGTCGTTTGTTGCTGTCTGTCGCTCTAGTGGGACGCGGCTATTATAGTCGTGTCCCACTGGAGCGACAGACAGCAACAAACGACAGCGACACACGACAACGAGCGACAGACGACACCGATAGACAGCCTGTTGACGGAGTCCGCCGTCCCACCTGGCGGACACGACACAGAACACGGGGACAAGGAAACTTGTTTTATAGTGGGACTGGAGTGGTCAACAAAACACTTCAAAATACACAGACAAACTAAGTCTGGCGACTTGCGTGCCGTTACAGCACGCAAGTTCACACATTTCAACTGAAATTTTGGACGCAGAGGCAAGAGTGCACTGAAAGCTTTGCTTCACGCGCGCGATCATTGCCGGCAGCCGCTCGTTCACGCCTGTGCTGTCAAGCCTGGCGACACGGTTTTCGTGTTTTGCTCTTTGGGCATAAAACGCGCCGACAAACACGGTGAAAGTGGAGACGATTACTTTATTTCTTGATTAAAGCCCCCGCTTCTCTCCATTTGCCGTTGGCGACTTTCCGCAAACAGTCGTGACAATCGACACCAAACTTTTTCCGAACTAGAATACCCGAACCATTTTTTTTTGGGGTCGTTCGAGGAATTATAGGTGAGTGCCACGGAATTTTACGCCGATTTGGAGCATGTTTATAACTTCATATCTGAATGTTTTTTCGTGGACAATACGGCATCCCGATTATTACTGAACGTGATGACAAGTCTCTCGTCTGCCGGAATGGCTTGTTGCGGAACGTCGTGTCCTACTTCTTGGTGAGCGGTCTTACTTTGGTCAGTCCTCGAATATGGGCATATCCATCCTGATGCAGGATCGTAGAACTCGGTGTCTTGAAACACCACCTCGTGCACCAAGTTTTCGCGAGCAAAACCAGCCACAGCAAATTCCCTTTTGCAACACGACCGCCCGGCGCCAGCAAGCAAGCCGCGACCGTGACCACTACGAGCAATCGAGGGACCGGAACTGCGGGAACAAGGAGTGGCCGCCAAGGGCTCCTCTGAAGGTCGAGCGGCGGAGCGAGCCACGGGAAGAACGGGAGGAAGGGTAGGAGGGTGGGAAGGGAGGCAACAGAAGGTACAAGCGGGCGAGGGGGATAAGCTTGTCTCCGAGAGATGTTCCTCGGTGGGACTGCTTGCTGCGCTTCAAGTCCAACGACAGACAAGAACTCGTCCGTCGTCAATCGCTTGTCGCGGGCGTTGGTCGTTGCAGTGGGACAGCATCGACGACACGGAACTTTGAGGTGCCGTTGGACAAAAATCGGTGTCTGTCGGTCTAGCGGGACGAGGCTATTAGGCAGGTGTCCACGAGATGGCGCCATACCATAGTGCACATAGTAACTTCCGGTCGCGCCGCACTACGTAGTGCATATAGCATTGCTCTTTAGCGAAAGTGAGAAAATCGTTGCACACCCCCTTTAAATGACCCCTAGCAGTAAAAAAAGCTGACCCACCCAACAAGATGGGCTTCACCACATACCACAAACATGCATATTCTGGCAAAATTATTCACACAAAAAATGCACTGCTTTCATAAGAACAAATTCGCTCACCTTCTTGGGAGGTGCGGACTTGTGAGAGCTCGTACATGGCTCTGCTCCCCGTTCCCGCCTGGCTGGCTGCACTTCCATTTCCTCCTGAGTTTCTAGTAGGCACATTTGTGATCATGAATGAATTAATTAGTCTCAAATACCACTTAAAGAAGAAAAATAAGGTTCTAAACTGCAGACGTTCTTAAATACCGTTACAGCACGCAAGTTCACACATTTCAACTGAAATTTTGGACGCGGAGGCAAGAGTGCACTGAAAGCTTCGCTTCCCGCGCGCGATCATTGCCAGCAGCCGCTCGTTCACGCCTGTGCTGTCAAGCCTGGAAAGTTTGCGCTGGGGGCGCTGCGCCTCCAGTTGAGCGGAAGCTCAAGCTCAAGCCTTCCACTGCACTTTTAACTTGCCACACCGATTGAAACAAAACGGCGGTCGGATGTCGCTATGTCACGCTTTTCAAATAGTGAAATCGAGTTACGTATATGACACTTACCCGTCAGTTTGAGGATCTGGGCGTCATAGTAACCTCCCCTAGTGTTGTCGTCGCCTTCCCAAAATACTTTGTACGTCTGTTTTTTGTCAAAATCGGCCACGTTTGAAGGACGGAAGTTCTTAACTAAGGCTTCATGAAGAACGCTTTTCTTTCCGTCCTCAATGAATTTTACCTTTACGTACATTTCAACTCGCGAAGGAGGTAAAAGGATTGAAAAATTCAAGTGAAAAAAAAAAAAAACGGAAGGAAAAAGGGCTGAAAAATTCAAGTGAACAAAGGCGGATCGGCCCGTAAACAAACCCCCACCAAAAGAAACGTGCGCGGGTTTGGATTTGGATTTGGATCGGGATCGGGATTATATTTTCATATGGATTTTAAGCCAAAGGGCCGCAGTTTTGAAGCAATTCAAAGTGCGAAATGCAACGCACAAAGTGTCCGCGTGTGCTATTCAGTCGTAAAATTAACCGTATTACTAGGCCAACGTATTATAATTTTTTTTTTTTTGTGACGCTTGTTGGTGGTGGTGGAAGAGGGCGCACAGCTGGCATTTCTATCTAAAGGCTTAGCCAATCCGATCCGAAAATTTGCCGATCGTCGTCTGGTTGTAGTCTCGTCGGTCTCGTCGTCTTTCCGCCTGGTTTGACATTTTTGAGGCATTGCAGCGCCGTTATAATAGCAAAAGCCAGAGGAGCCCTTTTTTATATTTGTAATCAGAAAAATTCCAAAGGTGGCTCAGGTTGCTCAGGACACTCGGTCGTCGCATAGTTTCGTAAAGAAACAAGTGCGCAACTGGACAATGGGGTAAGCGAAGTGGTCAGATTAGGGCTCTTGTCGTCGTTCTCGTCCCTCGTCCTGTGCTCGTTTTGTTCCTTTCTGTTTTGGACTGTGATTTCGTCGCTTTGATCCTTCTAGCTTGACAATTCGACACCCGCGCATTAATGCTACATGCGCTAAGGTTGATGGGACAACGCTTCGACTTCTTGTCGACCGCGCGCCTCATACTTTTTATGGGCTAGTGGGATCATTTTGTCCTTCGGTATGGCTTCTCCCGGGAGAAAACGGCACTACCGGCGCTACCTTGAACCTGGGCAACCGTCAACTGTTCCGAGGCAGACGTTGTGCAATCGCCGCAAAAACCGGCAAAATGCTGCCGACGACCGTACTTCCGCTCACGACTGTGCTAAAGATGATGATCGTGCTCCGGTTGACCACGCTGCAGATGATGATCATGGCTCAGCTGACGACCGTGCTTCAAAATGATGTTCATGCTTCGGTTCCGCCCCCGAACGCACTTCAGCTGACGACTGCGTATTGCCCCACGAAAGCACCTCAGCTGACGACTGTGTTTTCTCCCCCGGACGCACCTCAGCTGGCTTGACTAACTTCGGTTCAATTCCGAATAGATCGGCCGAGCTGGAGGAACAGAGCGCGCTAAGTGGTTCATCCGAGTTGCGCGTTCTCTGCTCGCCTAGCGTGTCTGAGCTGTCAGACTCTGAAAGCATGATGGAGGACCTGGCTGCAGAAGACCCTCTTTGTCTTGACGTCGATCTTGATTCCTTTGAGGAGCCCTGCATTGATGAGTTTTTTGACTGCCAGGAAACACCTGGGTGCTCGTCCGAAGAACCTGCTGGCATTGACGACGAGGAAGCTAGGGCCGATGCTGAAGATGAAGACACCCAGGCTTACTTCAAACGAGCATCCGAAGAGACGCTACCACACCAAACAACAACAAAGGCACAGGCCGTGCTCCTAATTTTGACCCTTGTAGTGAGTGGAGGATTTTCTTGGACGCAAGTTGATGGCATCCTCAAGCTCATCAACACGCTCTTTGGAACTGAGGTCGTTCCAGACTCTAAGTACATGTTTCGGAAGTTATGGAAACAGAAAATGAGCACGATCACGTTCCACTACTACTGCCATACCTGTTTCAACTACCTCGGGATCAGAGCATCAAACATTTCCCCTGAAGAAAGGCTGACGTGCGAGTCATGTGATCGGTGCTACAATCCACGGACATTAATTGCTGACGGACATTTTTTTCTGACATTTAGTGTCAAGAGGCAGCTTCAAAGCTTGATTTCTGCATTGGCAGGGCCTTTGTACACCACACTGAAGAGAACTTTGTCTGGTGCCTCTGGTGTCTACACCGATATCTTTGACGGCAGACTGTACAAGAGTATTAGAAGGCAAATGGACATGACATGGAGTGATGTCACTGTGACTCTCAATACAGACGGCTCACCAGTCTTCAACTCGAGCAAGGCGTCAGTGTGGCCAATTCAGGTTTTACTGAATGAGCTGCCTATCAACCTGCGGTTCCGGAATGTCATTGTTGGTGGACTTTGGTTCGCAAAGGTGCACCCTCCAGCCCATCTTTTCATGAGAACATTTGTTGAGGAGTTCAGAAAGATTGGGTCCATCATCTGGATGCATGCTGGAGACCGTGTCATCTCAAGAGTTTTTGCTGTCTGCTGCTCGGTGGACTCACCTGCACGAGCAGTACTGCTAAACATGAAGCAGTTTAATGGCTATTTCGGCTGCTCTTGGTGCCTGGAGAGGGGGACACTGGTGGATGGTACGTATAGCTGATTTTTCTACAGTAGGGGTAGATTTTGCCCCTTCAATAATAGATACTCATTCTGATACCACCAAACTGGCATGCTGTATTGTATGCCTGGAGCACAGTTTTCTAACTGGACCAACACGGGACCTAACAAAAATCTATGGAATGTTTATAACAGTGGTTCTCAAATCGAAGCGAAGTCATTCTTAGGAATGTCTTTGCTTTTCCTAAGCTTTTTCAACTTCACTTTTTTGCATTCACGTTTTTTTCACATAGTGAACAAACATCCTAATTTTCTGTATGTGTCCATGAGAGAAGCCCACTACACATGAACACTTCTAGCAAGTTCGTTTCGCTGCACTCATGCCCACGCATGTCCACTCGTGATAGCCTCCGCAGGCTTCCGTGAATGGGCATGTCTGGGCACGAGTGCAGTGAAACAAATTTGGTATTAGTTTTAGTAATTTATCCTGTCATAATCATAATCACCCAGTAACTTTTCCCTCCCCTAACATCAGATGGGGGCCTCCATCACTTTCACCAATTCACGAGAGGTCCCTGAAGCATCAATAATTGAGAACCATTGATGTATGGCATAGAAGCTTTTCTGTCCCAACATGTGGCCAATATGTCTTGTGAGAGTGTTTACGCGTCCTTGTTCCATAGGTTTCCTTTCTGTCAAGCATGACAGGTACTGCAGGCAAACAAACTCGTGCTCTTCTACTGAAAGTCTGCCAGTTGGAGTTTTGTAACTAGACTGAGTTTATCGTAGACGTAGCACCTAGTATTTAGACCTGGGTCAATTAAAATTGCTCACTCAATCACATGGTGTCCCTTTAATTCAGATGTAATTGTTTCTGCAGGAACTGATTTCATATTAATTAGCAGTGAAGCATACTGCCTGCAACTTAGTTTGAAAGCTCTTCCCTAAATCCCATGCTATCTTGATTCTGTTGTGTTTATGCAGTGTCGTCTGCTTTAGACATGTCGAGGAGCATGGAACTCGATGATTAAGACCTGTTTCCGAGTAAGATGCGTTACACCTAATCCTTGTGTCTTCGCAAAACGTTGTATTGTTTCACAAGAGTGGAAGTGCAGCAAAATGAGAAAGGCCACTTTTACAGGACGTGAAAGACGTCCGCCCAAAACGTTGTGTATTTCTTTCCCTTCACGGCCTTATTTAGTGCAGCGTAATTATATATTTTTTGCGATGTCGTGTTTTATAGAGGGTTGCAAGTACAACCTCTGGGCGTCGCCATCTTGCTAGCTTGGGTGTGCTTTGGGGCGCGCCATAATTCGATTACAACGCCGTAAGAAGGCATTGTAATTGGATTATGGTGTGTCCCAGTAAACAAAATAGGGGCACCCAGAGGCCATTCCTGCAAACACAAATAGAATCGCAGGTTACGCGCATTTCTTTGTTACACAACTCTTAGCTTTCCAGGAATATGATTGTACATTGGAGCTGGGCATCCATTAAAATAAACCGCGATTATTACTGCCCTTTAACCAACCAGTTGTAGGTTTATAGTGTATAGTAAATAGTTCATAGTATTTAAAAAAAAGAATAAAGAAGCACACCTTTCTTTTTTAATATTTTTTTACTGTACCATGAATAGCAGCTTTCACTCTTAATCTGAAACTTCATGTTATACTGTTAACAATAATAAAATGTGAAGATTTCTAAAAGCAAGATTTTTTTACATTATTGTTTAACGATTATGTTCGCTTTGATGATGACCACAAGAAATGCTAACTTTAGTGCCAAAGACTCTGCTCTGAGTGATAAATGACAAGAAATATTAAAGGTATTTCTACTTCCTGTTTATCCACCTGACTTTTTTCTTAGTCTAGCAGCCAGCCCTGGTAAAAAATGTATATCAATTAAAGCATTCATTGACTAATTTTAATATTAATCTATGAATTGCTCAACCAATGTGCATCGAGTGAGGTTATCAATGCTGAGGGTTATCTGAAAGTCTCGTTATAGTCACTTCGTTTGACCGTCACTGCATTTGACACTTTAATGCTGTGATGGTGTGGGTTTTCTTGCTGGCCCATTTATCAGCGAACATTTAACCAGAGGTTTGTAATAATAGCCCCTTGGCATTCGCGGCTCTTTGAATGAACGCCGAAGTGGGGGAACCCCCGCTGCAAACAAGCGCACTAAAAGGTGTGTGTAATAAACAAGAACAGTGATAAACACGCTCAAATATTGTATTAACGGTTTTTCATTCCCTTGCCTAGGTTTGTTGTGCAGAGTTAACTTGAGGTATCCAATCTGAAATATTTTACAGCAGGCCGTTTTGTGAGCGAACAGTTGGTTTGCACATCTCAACCAGAAAAAAGCCTTTTTTCAATGCAACATAGTATGTTTTTCGTGGCTCGTACAAATCCACCCACTCCATTACACAGGAAAAGGAACCATTGGCAACGGATCTTTTTGGGGACTATCACTATGCTTTGAGATAACCCTCAGAACTAACTTCTCCTAATGTACATTTATATTTCTGCAGAGTATAAATGTGAAAGCAAAATGAGCAGAACCTGTGATTTAAGAAAGCAGAGAAAGCATATTATGTAGGAGTGTCATGTATGCATCCAGCTTAGCATATTTTATTTCATTGCACTTCCACATTCATGAAACACTGTCGCCTTTGGAAAGAAATAAGCGTACAACATAAACAGGACAGCTTACCTAAAATTTGCTTTAGTCTTCCCAACCTATATCCACAGCAGACGACAGCGCAAGGATCCACACAAGCAGTTGTCTACAATGACGGCTTTACTCTGCACTGAGGCATTGAATAGTACTTCACCTCTTCATGCCGGAATTGCTTTTGCAATGGTTACAGTTTACAGTTTCTGGTGTTTGGATGCAGATTGCATATTAGGTGGTCATATACCTGTCCACACTATAATGATGACAATGATGATAGTGCCATCGTAGTGCCACCTCTAGGTCGGTATCGAGGCGAATAAGCACTTAACTGTGGCACGAATACGCTGTGGCTGAAGCAACTTCCCTGTGATTACACAAAAACTGGAAGATTGGGAAGCAGGTCACAAAAATGTTTATTTGAAGCCGCCAACTGTTTCTCTAATTTGTATCTTGTTCATTTTAGGGACGCTTCGGTATCTTCTTCAGGGGAGCCCTGCAGAGGACCGCACCCACTCAAGGGTTGTTCGTGACATGAAGGCTGCCTTTCGACAATGCCAGCCAGTGCATGGCATCAAGGGTCCCTCGGTGCTCCTCCCTCTGAAAGGACTGGACCTTGTGTGGTGTCTGCCCCCAGACTACATGCACTGCGTCCTGGAAGGCGTCGCAAAGCAGTTGACGGAACTCTGGCTGAGCACAACAGGAGCTCCATTCTACATTGGTGGGGCAATAACAGCTTTAAACTCTCGCATTTTAGCCATTAGACCTCCGATCTCATTTTGTAGACTGCCCCGGCCAATTAGTGAGAGGGCACACTGGAAGGCAAATGAGTGGCAGTACTGGCTGCTATTCTACTCATTGCCTTGCCTTAAGGACATTTTGCCGACTCGGTATTTTCACCATTTTGCTTTGCTGTGCCAAGGCATGTTTTTGTTGCTTGGCACGAAAGTGACAGAGCTGGATGTGAGAGAGGCAGAGAGGCTTCTCTTTAGGTTCGTGGACCGGATTGTACAACTGTATGGCCACTCCGCAGCCACATTTAATGTGCACCAGCTGCTTCATCTTTCGAAGAGTGTGGATATGTTGGGCCCGTTATGGGGATTCTCAACCTTTCCTTTTGAGAACGGGAATGGCAATCTGTTGAGGCACGTCACTGCTGCTCAGGGTGTGCCTTTACAGATTGCAGAACGCTGTGTTATGCATTCATTCTTGAGTGTAGCCAAGCGCCTTGTACGTCTGTCTGACCCTCTAACCCAGAGGTGCCAGAGGATGACTCAGACAGTACACAAAACCAAACACGGTGTCTGTCTGCTAGGAGCCCCCAGAGCTCCTGTGCTGAGGGAATGTGTTGAGCAAATGTTTTTTGCAAAGTTTGGTATATTGCCACGGATGTCTGCCTATGACCGCCTGAGTGTCGACAGTGTTGTGTTTCATACAACTGGATATGCCCGTCCACAAAAAACTTGCTCGGCATATATTAGGATGGCTGATGGAAACTACTGTGTTCTGCAAAGCATTCTCTCATGTTCTCTACCACAGAAGAGAATTGTGCTGCTTTGCCAGGAGTTGGTAATGACAGATTGTAGCTTCGGTTCAGCCAGCTACATACAGAAATGTGAGCATCCACCCCCCCATGCAAACTTTTGTTTTTACTATCCTGATGACATTGCTGCTCAGTGCATTTTAGTTCAGCAGGAGAGCGAAATGTACCTGTGTGATCGTCCCAACCCCTATTCCTTGGACTGAAAAAAAGGCAAAAAATTTGCAAGGTCATGGTCATGCTGGCAAGACTCTAGGGCACGGAACGTCTGTGCGCTAAGATTGGCAGAGACTAACATACAATGTGTGCCTGCATTTGCATAACCTTTGCGCTGTAGAATGTCATGCTTCGGGTCGTGGATGTTAAGCTTTGCGTGTTTGTATGTTATGCTTTAAATGGTACTATCGCAAACTGTATGAAAGGGAATACAAGAGGGCATGGCGAGTAGCCTCGGAGCCAGCTGTGACGCTACGCGGTGGCTGCTCTTTGAACGAAGGTGGAGAGAGCGGCATGGTCCTGTCTCTGCTTCACTCTCTCCACCTTGGCTCCAAGAGCGACCACCACATAGCGTCACAGTTGACTCCGAGGATATTTGCCACATGCTCCAGCGTTCTTTTCCATACAGTTTGCGATAGTGCCTTACGAGTTTAAAGTGTAGCATTATTATCTAGTGTGGAAGGTTATATGTATGTCTGCAACTGCAGGCACACATCATGTGTCAATCTTTGCCAATCTTAGTGCAGAAACATTCTGTGCCCTTCAGTTTTGTGAGCATGACGAAGACTTCGCATATTTTTGCCTTTGAGGCTACATTCACCCTGTTGTACCTGTATGTTGTCTGGGAGTTTAACATGAACCATTCATCCTTGTCTGTCTCCTTGCAGCATCCGTGATACTGTATTTACTCGCATAATGGACACACTCACATAATGAACGCCCCAGAACGGGTACTAATATTTGGACTTTTTTTTGCCCTCGCTTAATGAACGCATCCAATTTTCTCCTCCACGAGTCTCGAATTGCGTCCAACTTAGCTAGCCACCAAGCCCACGAAGCCAATTTTTTTTTTGCCGCAAAGCGGTGGGTCGAGTCAGGCCAAGTTCTGCTGGATTTCGTACAGCGCCATTCTCTTTGTGAGCTAGCATAAGTTCGAAGTGAGTGAAACGGGTCTCATGTTAGCAACCATTATGGTGGGCTTGCCTGGTTTTGGGATTGGGATGACCCGGGTGCTCTTATGGAACCTGACCCATTCCCCAAATTTTATTGATTCATGTTAGGAGCTCCTCTGAATGTTTGTCTGGACAGTGCAGTAGCAAAAATTAAGGTATCCTATGGCGAACTATGAGTTTTTTTTGTTTTTTCTTTTGCTTATTAAGACAAAGCATGATCTAAAAAGTTATCTTCTGACTTCATATCTGCATCTAGATATGCCACAGCCACTTTATTGCAGGCTATCACATGTTCCAAGCTGATGTCAAAGCAATTCAAAATTGGAACATTTAGTTTCACTACTGTGGGTACTAGTACTTGTGACCATGGCATGCTGTTTGTTTAAAGTGCACATTTTAGTCATCAATGATTTATTTTGTGTCCTATATGCAGTTTCTTAAATTGTGCTAATTTTTTACGTGCTTATAAGTGATCTATTTTGTTTCATTCCTGTCGAAACTGAAGTTCTTCTGACATGCTGCCACTTTGAGTCTTTTATGTTTGTATAGATGTGTGGTTCATTTTCTGATTTTGTTTCGGTCTTGTTCTGTTGCATTATACATTATTTTCCTGTTTTGAACTCTATGTGTAAACTATTGGGGCCATGCACTTTTTCTGGGCACAATAAACAATGCTGATGTACATATTCTAACCATTTGGTATGAATTGATCCTGCTGACATTTTGAACATTTCATCCTGCACTGATCATTTAACACGGTGAGTGTATGATGTGCCTGCTGATAATGAACATGTTACTCTGATGCAGTCGCTAGGAATAAGAGTAAAATCGCTGTGAGTACAATACCTCTGAGCAAGCTTACAATGTTTGATTAACTGCTTTAAACACAGCAGCCCTCTTTTTTTTAGTTAATTTCTCTTTATTGCATGATTTTCATATCTGCCCTTGTGATCGTGATCGATCTTCAGCATATTATTTTACCAGTTAGCACCACTGTTATAATATTCTAGCTAATAGCATGACACGGGATTAAATATAATTGCATGGTTGAACACCTTACCTGCCGGTTATTTGTCTCAGAAACGCAAAAAAACTTTTCCAATGTTTCAGGGCATTTTATTATTTTTTTTTCTGATCAAAACTTACTGACGATTTTGTAAATTTGTGGTTACCTAGTACGTCATTTTCATTGAAAATATTTTTTCGTAAAATAGATTAAATCTCAATCTCGAGGCAGCTCATAGAGCTTGCTGTAAAACGAAATTCCAGTGGTGCAGAAGGAGCGTTGCACTGCCGACGCAAACCTAATCTCGTGCTGTGAAGCACGAGCTTAGGTACAGCTTGGCATATATGCCGCATAAGCAGATGCTAGGGCTCCTGTGGTTTCTCGCAGCTGCAACAGTAACTGCGCGGGGCATAATTCTGATGGTATGCGCGATTATAAATGTTTATATATACATATAATCAGTAAAAAAACCACCGAGGTTCAAACAAACTTAAACCGATCGCATATATACAGATCGGTTTAATTAAGCCTGCATGCGATCGGTCGTCACATGCAGCCATGGCCACGCGCGCCCACGACTGATTGAATATTGTCACATATAAGAGCTGCTGTAGAATATAATTCGAGCAAGTACTAGATATATACCCTGTCAACATGCTTTGATGGTACGAAGCACTTTTGATGGTCCACCAGGGAAGTCTGATGGACCATTAGCTGCCATTGGAGCCCCTGATGGACCATCAAAACGCTTTTTATGGTTTATCAGGGAAGTCTGGTGGACCATCAGGTGCCA
The DNA here is from genome assembly GCA_013358835.2 of Ixodes persulcatus. NCBI lineage: Eukaryota > Metazoa > Arthropoda > Arachnida > Ixodida > Ixodidae > Ixodes > Ixodes persulcatus. The sequence goes on along the minus strand of JABSTQ010008482.1, from coordinate 16,893 downwards.
TTAGAGCTCCTGACGGACCATCGAAACACGTTTGATGGTCCATCTAACGCCATCAAGGAAGTCTGATGGACCATCAAAATTCCTTTGATGGTCCATTTGGAGGCTTTGATGGACCACCAGGCGCCATCAAGGAGGTCTGATGGGCCATCAAGGAGGCCTGATGGGCCATCAGGGGAGTTTGATGGGCCATCAGAGATGTTTGATGGACCATCAAGAAAGTTTGATGGACCATCAGGTTTTCTTGATGGTCTTTTCGATCGGGTAACGTTTGAGCTAGAGTTACTGAATAGCTTTTCAGAGTGCCAAAACTCTCAAGGTCCGCGCCGTGGCGCATAGTTTCATTCATATATGTGCCGCCATTTGGAACCTTGCAAATTCCCCTGTACAAACAACTGTCCGCATTCCGCGCCGTCGGCTTGGTCCACAGATCTTACAGGTTAGTTTGTGGCGCCGTTGATAGCCATTTTATATCATCTACGGTATCCTGTACAATGCAGTCTAGCTTCACTCGTGTAATCATTACCCTGTGGTTCAAGTTAAAGACCTGGGTAAGCAGTCATACTAAACTGGTCAAATATCTTACTTTTACATGAGTTACCTATCGCTGCCTAAATATCTCTAAAGATCAATATTTCACTCGACGAGGGTTGTCTGTTCCGTGTTCCCATGGCAGTGAGGAACTTTACCGCTTAGAGCTTAGCGGCTTATTCCGTTCATAAAATTAAGCCATCGACATTTTTTTCACTACGCCTATTGACCATTCGAAATACCGTCGTATAAGGGCAAACGCACTTTATCATTTTATTTCCAATTGCCTTCAAGGCTTTCAGGACTAGGCAGGAAGACGATGGATTGAAACATAGTCCTAAGCTCATGTGGTAGCTTGACGACTTCTTTGCTGACCCCATTAATGTTGGAGCGGGATCCAGCAATGATTTCCCGATGACGATTCTCAAGGCAGTTGGCCGACGATGTTATTTATGTAAACTAATATTGCAGACAAATTAAGATGACGGTGAGTTAAAGTACTGGCTTGATATAAATTAGTCACTCTCTAAACCGGAAGCTCCAAGGATGCTTCTGTCATCATTCATTCTACCTGAGCAGCAATCTCATTGACTCGGGGCATCGAGTGACATAGCTACGTGAGAGCGTGCTGTTAGGGTTTCAATATTATTTTATTTTTCTGCCATAAAGTTGAAAAACAGCAATGCAATCAACAAAAAACTCCAATGACAGCCCCGTGAGTGTCCATTCACACATGTCTGTTTGATTAACTTGCCTCATGAATCACCTGGACATTCGTGTTCTGAATTTTGCATGCAGAGCTTATCCTTACAATGTTGGTCTACGCCTCATAGCATAGCCACTTTTATTCTAGAATAATGGAGGCTCATGTTCATACTAATTGAAGCAATTGAAACGGAAGTGCTGCACTCGAACTATTATTCAGAGGCAGCAGTCTTTCATAGCATCTTTCGGGATGAACCAAGCTTAGTCGAAGCAGCATAGTCGGCTGCGAGGCGTAGAAAAATACGCAGAGAATAGTGAAACACACTCACGTAACTAAACATGCTTCTTACAGTAGGCTTGTACCGCGGAACGGTGTTGGTACAACCGGGCAGCTGTGTTATGAGCAATTTAACCAGTGCGGTGATACCCGACTGGCTAAATTGTTCATCTACAACTGAGAGACAGGTCACCCGTTGAGGCCGACGAACTTCAGGCTGTTAAAGCATACACACACCTATTTACGTTGTACTCTGATTCTGTAATACAGTACTGAGTGACGCTAGTTTGTGCGTTTCAGATATCTGAATCACGGGTGTCTGGATCACGCCTTTCTCTATACTTACGACCACGTCATCCGGAGCTTGCAGCCGGAGATCGCTGTCCCTTGTCTCCCCCCCCCCCCCCCTTGTAGTGGTTCGCTATTTGTGAGTTGGTCCAGCTAGTGGTGCCCTCTTAGCGTGAAGGGGGGAGTGCGGGTTCTTTAGAGGAAGTAAAGGGGAGTTCTTCACGAGCAGCCGTCGGTGTCGGATGTCTTTTACTGAGCGCAGCCTCACACGGTTTGAGAGATAGGCTCTGACTCCTACACCCCTTACCCGCCATTTTCGTGTGAAGCCCACTATGCGCGAGTAGCCTCGCCCTTATGCATGCAGGGACCTAGTTGTTTGCTATTGCTTATAGCAGACTAGATTTTGTTTTAGATTTTATAATGAGGACTGTTTTGTTTTGATACCATAAAGAAACTAGTGTTTGTGCACCTTTATTAGAGTACTAAAGCACGCGAAGACAGTCTCGATCAGGAAATATAATAGCGCGAGCAAAGTGGTACCGCTGGGCTGTGAAGAGAAGCTTTCTCCAATCCCGCTGTACGCAGTTGATTAACTAAAAAATAGCCGATGTAATGGGGTGTTTTTTGGGACATCGACGTAAACTGCAGAAACATATTGCGTTTTGCTGTTCATTAGCATTAACTTCTGAAAGCAGGCACACGATATAATGCACCTCTTCCTGCGTGTAAAGAGACATTTTTAGTGGATCGTAGGCAAGGAATGAGTTGCTGGCATGAGCTCGTGCCATCACTTTGAACATAGATTCAGCACTCGCCCGCAAGGCACTGCAATCCTTAGCGCACGCTCTATTAAAACTTTCTATACTATGCCTGAAAGGTTGTGTGCAACAAAGACAAAGGCATAGGCGCAGGCACAGGCCTTTCAAATTTGCTTTTCTTTCAAGGGTGCTTGTGAAAGGAAAGTATATCTGAAAGCGACGCTCTCGTTGGTGCTTTTGCCTGAGCTGCACGGAAATCATGATATGGAGGCTAGTATTTCGAGCGAAGTGAATTTGCAGACCCGGCATCTCTTCAGTTAGGCTAATTAAAGACAACACAGCGCCTGCAACCCCAGGACTTTTCTTCAGCTTTTAGCATTACTGACTGTTTTGTTAAATCAGCAGCTTGGTTTACTTAGCACATATTTCATAAACATTGAATACCACCTGCAACTGCTCACATTCGCGCGAAGGAATATGCGATCTCTGTTAATTACACGCCTCGTGCATTCAACTAACAATCCAAAACATGCATTCAATACCAATCAAATAGAAACGAAAGAGTCGTAACAATCGCAGTAGGTGCACAGTTTGTATTTCTTACGAAGCTGAATGTCGTACACAATAAAATCAGAACTTATAATATTGAAGTTTGATGTTTATGAGGACATAACCTTTTATGTTGCAACATTGCGCAACGAGCTGATTGTTATTTGCACAATTATATACTTACTATTTGGAATGGTAAGTAACCTACAGAAAGTAGCTGAACATAAAAACCGCAGTGCAAGGGACTAAGTGACTTTTATGAACATCGAATTCTACCTGCAACTGCGCAAACGCGAAAAAGGAATATGCGACGTCTGCTATTTACGCATCTTGTGCATTTAATGACCAATCAAATACATACCACGCAGCAACATGGCACAACGGTGAATTTCTTTGCGTACCCAGTTGTTGCATGAACTCGCAAAATATGCTGGCGATTTAAAAGTTTGTCTGCACTGAAAAACAAAATGGTAGCCAGTTAAGAGGCACAGCTGGGTGTTCAATGAGCTATGTGATCCACGTAACATCGCGTGCCTAGAATGGGGACTCAATTAGGACAACGAATAAAAACACTTTTGTCTAGGGTCGAAAGAGAACGATCTTGTTATCTTACCCCTTCTAACAACGACACGGTTGCGTAGGCTGGTGTCTGCCGTTATGATTGAAGGGACTTTAGAACTAAGTCCTGTATGGCAATGACAACGAACCAATGGCAACAAAAGCGTCCTGTACTTAAAAGCGTGAGGTTCAAATTGCACAGCGGCTCCATTCTTTTCGTGCCATCCTCCCGAAGCGTTCGACCTTTTCAAGTCTGGGAATTAGACCCGGTGGATTCGGAGTTTTTCGCACTTCCGAGTGATGACTGGACTCCAAGAAAATAACTGTTACGAAGAGTCAAAGCTTTGACGTACTACACGCAAAAAATGAGTGAAGATATCATTCTATCTTTCCATCTGAGCAGGGAGCAACTGCCGCAGTAAACGTAGTAAGAAATTCAATCGAAGCAAGTTTTATGGTTCTACAAAACGTGATTTACGACAAGGTCAAAGTTTCATTCGAGAATTTACGAGTTGCTGAAGTCAGCAGAAGAGTTAATAAATAATCTTCATGCAGTAGCTAAGTACTGCCTGTCCGACAACTTACAGTTCGGAATGACCAGCGACCACATCGTACAGGGCAGGTCGTCCAAGTAAGGAAGTTGTGTAAGCGGATGCAACTCGACGAGAAGTTGTCATCTAAGAAAACAAGGACAATGGTACGACAGTCGGAGACGGAAAGAAAGCCGTAAGCTGATGTCCACGTAAATGACAGCCTGAATCGAGCGACCGCGGCACCACCTTTACCAACAACACGCCTGCGGCGAGAAGGCCTCTCAGGAAGAATGCCGGAGAAATCTGTCGTCTGTATGGGCGCACTCCTCACACAAGCAAGAGGTTACCCGCAAAGATGGCAGCCTGTGACAATTGCAGGAAAACGGGACATTTGCACATTTTTGTCTCAACTCCAAAAGTCTAATAGAGATCAGAACCGAAGCGCCAGCAATTCTAGGTATAGTGGATACGGTCGAGGCCACAACCCAAGATACAACTTTTTGGGATTCAGTGAAATAGCCCGGGGAAGATGTACGGCAAATTTTCTTGACGGCCCAGAAATCCTAAACATTATTCTAGATAGTCAGAGGTGTAGACATAACTGCTATACTTCAAAACAATTACAACGACCATCTTTGCGCGTTATCTCTGGTTGGAGGTAAAATAAGAGTAAAGGTGCATGGTCCAATAACTTTGGACGTACTCGGAGTACTGAGAGCAGAAACTTGTCACAAGTCAAAACAACTCGTGACCGATGTGTACATCCTGAAGCATCTTGACAAGCCACTCTTGTCATCAAGCGACTCTCTATGCTTGAGAGTCGTGTCACTGAATACTGCGTCAGAGTACCATATTCCCATTCCAAAGTGCCTTTTCGACAACAGACCCACTCTAGCCAAGTATGTTTTAATTTCCTGAGGTTTCATTTGACGACAGAAGTCACGTGGTTCGTTCCTGTCACTATTATCGGCATTGCTTCCCGAATTGCCGCAAAGAGTCATCCTTTTTGTAGACAGTTAGATTCCGCTGCAACACCCCGGTTTGCTTCTTCTCAGTCACTTAGTGCGTGCCTGCTGTGCCTTCGGGTACAGAGGCAGGTCTGAAAATGATTTAAAAAAAAACTATTACGCTTTCCGTCAGAAAATCTTGCTACTTCGAAGGGTAGGACTTGTCATTATAAAATAATATAAGTTCAAGCCCAATTCAGGAAGCAAATTTTGTAATGTGTGTGTATTTAACTGGTATTCGTGTATTGTTCGTATCCTTCCACGCAATCAGGCTGCTTCGACTGAGCTCGGTTCCGAACGAACAATGCCCTGAAGAACGGCTTTTTCGGAATAAGATTTTTGTTGCAGTGCTTTCTATTCAAAATCGCTTCGCTTGGTGTTATGCGTATAAACTAAGGTAAGAAACAGGCTGGAATGCGAATTTAGAAGCACGGATGTCACGGTAAATCATAATAAAATTTAAGCAAACACTCTTTTCTGTATAAGCACTCAGGCGGTTGTCATCTGAGTTCCTTTCTTGATTGCTTTGCTGTTTTCCTGTCTTGTGAAAAAAAAAAAACTAAAGAAGTTTGGACAGCACGGTCTTATACCCCATTCACGCGGCCAGCACAAAGGTGTATCTAATATAGGTCCCTTTGTACGCGGTGGATCAGCTCGCGCTCTGGGGTTTGCTAACACGCACCACGCAGGGAGGATTGTGAATTTATTAGCCGCAGAGAATAAAGGTCCATTAGCTGAGGGTACCTTTATGATCATGTGAATGGTCTTTTAGATAGGTATGTCACTCAAAGCTCCGAGTTGAAAAGATGAATCTTGCTGCTCAGGTAGTCTGAAGAATGACAGAAACATCTTTGGTTTTCCAGATTTAGAGGGTCATTAATTTTATCTTGTAAAACTCTGGAACACATAGCCACTGAACATTTGATCAGTTTTGTATCAGTTTTAGGTAAGAATTAGTATGGTGCTAGAGATGGTGTTTTAAAACTACCGTACACAGATAATAAAGGAATTTCATGGCATGAGCTGCGTTGTAGATAAGGGAGGCCAGGCAGATAATATGTTTTCAGATTTTACTGATGCTTCTGACAGCGTATCGCATCTGAAGTTATTACCGAATCTCCGTAAGATAATAAAAACCTTTTACATTATTTTGAATTTTTAGATGCGTATTTTTTAATACTGGAAAAGCTTGCACTTGTCAAAATTTTAACAACAGATTCATTACCCATTTTAGTCTCTGTTCTGTGGGGGTCGGTGCTCTTATAACTTTATCAGAGATATCTGTGAAGACTTCGATACTTTTGCCCATGACACCGTGATTTATTCCAGTATTCCTTTCATTCACGATCAAGAAAAAAGTGAGCAGACATCTGGAAAATAATTGCAACTTGGTGTTCTCAATGGCAGATGGACTGAATATAAAAAAGAGTCTTCATGAATATGACACGGAATAGCTAACTGTAAGAATATTTAGCAAGGACACTGAAGGCCTCTCGGCTAATCAAATAACAGAGTACAAGTATTTAGAAGTTCACTTAAGGTGCGACCTAAGGTGGCGCTTTCATGTTGAATTCAATTGTGCGAAGGCTTTTCAAAACCTTTGGGTGCTCAGAACAAAATTACAACACGCGATTTCAGAAGTAACGTTAGTTACTTTTAAAAGTTTGATCTTACAAACCATAGAGTATGCCACACTGTTTTGGAGCCATTTACAGGCCACACCATTTCTAGTCTCCAAAGAATTGAAAATAAAGTATTTAGATTTACTTATTAAAGTTGTAGATGAACAGGTTATGTTACAATACTCAAAACCTCAACGCTCGAGCAAAATTAACCAGTATACAAACCAGGATGGAAACATGTAGCATGAAGCTCTTAGTTTTAAATAATAAATGTCCACTACCAGATAGACGCATTGAAATATATTACGGTATTTAAAACCTTGCTGAAACTAACTCAGCAAACCGCCACGCAAAAAAAAAAAAAAAAATACTTGTACTGGTCAGATCTTTTTAAGCACTAATTTGTTCCGGTCTATTGATTTTACCGCGAAGCATTTTATAGCTTGGGCTCCGTGGATTTTTCGTGTGGGCCTAAAAAAAACTCAAAGAGGGCTCGCACCGCCCTCTCTTTGGTGACATTCAATACGCCTGAGTGTCCAGTTTCGTTTCTTTCCGCCGGCTGGCTAACCCGTCCCGCGTGTGTAGTTTGCTGCGGCTCCTCGGGACGGCGATAGTCCTCGTGTCCGTACACCTCGTCGCGATGACCACCTATTAAGGCATAAACGTGTCCATGCCTTTCTTCAAAATTCTGTGTCACGCCTGTGTCGTGTTCTAAACAGCTCCGTTGGTCATCCGCATTCACAGAGGGAAATGGCCCATAATTTTTTGGAATTAACTTCCGTGTTTTTTTGTGAATTCTGCAGATATAGTATCCTTCAAAAATGAACTTGTAAGCTTTTAGTGTACGTAGCGTTTTTCTCCGTGTGTGAAAATATGTGGCACACCTGCCCTGGCCTCAAGACTAGCAGAATCAATAAAAATCAATATCAAGGTATTCTTGTAACTTACCAACAGTTTTATTTGTCTGTATTACCCGTTTGCAGATATCACGTTGACTGCCAACTGCCATGAGAATTGTCACGAGGAAATCTTTGCTGGACATCGCTGGAAGACCATCATGGTTGGCAGGAGCAGTACAATATACCCTTTCAAAACCGTACAGTTCCTAGCGGCCTAGTGCCCTACAACACATGATGGCATCTTTTTGGAGCTTAGAGTTCCAACGTTTGGAGTTGAGTCACAGAAGAAATTTCCAGAGTGCTGAAACTCCCAAGCTACGCTCAGTGGCGCTTAAATTCATCCCTATACATGCCGCCGATTTGGAACCTTGCATAGTACACTGTACAAACGACTGTACGCAAATCGCACTGTTGGCTTTGTCCAGAGATCCTTCAGTTGAGTGTGTGGCGCCGTAGATAGCCACTTTATATCATCTGCGATATTGTGTACAATGCAGTCTGGCTGCACTCGTGTAATCATTCGTGTATCACTCGTTAATCATTCATTACAATCGTGTAATCAATGAACTAGGAAATTTATACATTCCCAAAATAACCATTCAATCGTGCGTTGAAAAGCATTGGTTTTCAGCACGGTTGAAGAGACTACTGAATAAAATACAGCAACTCTACAGGACTGCCAAGCTTTCTCAGTCTGTAGATGCATGGGAAAAATACAACCAATGTCAAGCAACGTCTAGATTCGAAATAGCAATCGCAAAAAAGAAATTTTACAATGAGGATTTTTAGTAAAATTTTGAGAACCAACCCCAAAAAGTTCCGGACCGCTGTTAAACCAAAACAAGGTAAAGAATGTTTCCCTTTAACTGATGCATCTGGAAATGAGATGGGCACTGCTGAGACATGCGAACAGTTCAGTCGGTATTTCAAGGACGTTTTTTCCGAGGACCAGTTTCCTCTACCAGACTCTGATTCAGACCATAAATGTTACAAAGAAATGTCCCCTTTAACTATCTACGCATCTGGCGTTATGAAACTGATTGACGACCTACCATTGAACTCGGCTCCAGGCCCTGACAAAATAACATCAAAGCTACTCAAACTTTGTAAATAGGAGTGTTCATCTCTACTTTTCTTGATTTTTCAACAGTCGCTAGACTGTTGACCCGACGACTGGGTTGCCCGACGACTGGAAGCATGCTCAAGTGATTCCAATTTATAAAAGTGGTTCAAATAATGAATTCTCTAACTACAGGCCAATATCTCTAACAAGTGTACCCATTAAACTCATAGAACACATAGTATTTTCAAACATGATGAACCACTTATGCTCGCACAACAACTTCTTTGTAAACCAGCACGGTTTCCGAAGGTCCCCCTTTTGCGAAACACAGCTTTTTGAGTTCACTAATGATATCCATGAAAACCTGCACTCTCGCACTGAAACACATGCCATCTTCATTGACTTCCAGAAAGCGTTCGACAAAGTGACTATCACCGCCTCATGTTAAAGATACGTTCATTGAAAATAGACCCTTTTGTTATCGAATGGATCTGAACTTTTATTTATAACCGCACACAAAGCGTTTATTATAACGATGAAAATTCTTCACAACAAAATATCAAATCGGGTGTGCCCCAGAGAACCGTGCTCGGTCCTTTCCTTTTTTAATATATGTAAATCGCTTGCCAACTTGTATTCGGTCCACAATTAGGTTATATTCCGACGATTGCGTGATCTATCGGAAAATAGAAAGGCTGGATGACTCTACATTTTTGCAGGGCGAATTGACATGTCTCGAAACATGGTGTGAAGAGTGGAAAGTGAAAATTAGTGTTTCCAAAACAAAATTTTCAACTTTAATACCAAACGTACATCAACCCAGTTCAACTACACTATTTTCAATTCGTCTATTGGAAATGCTCCAACATAAAAATATCTTGGGGTTCACTTCACCTGCGATCTTTCATGGGAGCCTCACATTAATTTCATTACTGCAAAGGCAAACAAAACCCTCGGTTTCCTGAAGCGACACCTCTACCTTGCAACACGGGACACTAAACTGATCGCATATTTATCTCTCATTCGACCCAAGCTTGAATATGCATCTGTCATCTGGAATCCGCATCAGTCATATTTAATCGATAAGTTAGGAGCCACACAAAACCGAGCTACTCGCTTCATACTTCGTAACAACACCCGCACAAGCATTACAGCATTAAAACAGCAACTTAAGGTTCCACTTCTTGCAGACCGTCGGAAAGTGTCACGGCTGATCGCCCTGCACCAGTTGTACTACCATTCGCCATCCAAAAAAGATAAGTATTGCAGAGCCGTGATTCACATCTCCTCGCGCACAGACAACACACGGAAACTACACGTCACCACTCCTGGGACTAACATTTACAAGTTGTCACCTTTACAGCTGTCGATTAACGACTGGAATTCACTCCCCGATAACATTGTAACAATAGAAGAGCCCAGCACGTTTCGAACCGCACTTACCGCTCTTTACACGTAATTAACCTAAATTGTTTTTTTTTTCTTTGTGAGTTTTAATATATATTGCTGTTGGTCCCCTTTTATGTAAAGCCCCCTGAGGGCGATATAAGGGTACAATAAATAAAATGAATGAATGAAAAAAACTGTGGCTGGGGATAAGCACGATTAGCGATTCTAAAAACTCTCGTGGACTCCGAATTTGTTTCCGCACCAGAGTTACAACGTTCTGAAAATCAAACCTGTGACCAATTGTCAATGGTCAACAAGTTTGGTCTTTGAGTTTGCAGGATGTGTGACCTTTTCCAAGTCATTTTATAAATAATAGAGCTAATCTTTATATTTAGATACATCAAACAAACAATAAATATATTGTTTTTTTGGTGTTATGGCGTCTACGAAATACACGAGCATAAATTTAATTTTATTCGGGGCACTTCACAAAGGCACCGTCAGCGGGACAAGCACTGCTGCGCACCAAAACAGCCGCGCATCAAAAAGCCCGGTACTGAAAAGTCCTGTACCGAAACGACCCCGTACAGAAATGACCGCGTATCGAGATCTCCGCACCGAAACGTGCAGTTCCCCATTTCATCGAATGCTTTTTTCACCCCCGTAACTCTCAGTAATCCAACTATTCATTATCCGTTGGATATTCAAACTGGTTCGCCATTCAGGCTCGTTGGACATTCCGTCTCGATTGGACCTTTCGCGTTGTTGGACATTCAGGCTCAATGGACATTCTGTCTCGATTGGATCTTTCGCCTCGTTGTACGCTTCGTCTCGCCTGTCACGTGACCGATTGGATATTCATGCTCGTTAGACATTCAGGCCTTAAGCGCTTATATACTGCGAGGTAGGGAAATTCCCCATCTCCCCGCGTTTTCCTTTTTTTTTTTCATTGAGGACGACTCTCCTCGCCCTCCTTTCTCCCATGCCCCCCTCCTTCCCCCGCCATTTTCGCTTGAGGGCCTCAACGTGCGTGTCGCCGCGCGCCTATGCATGCTGGGACGTGGTTGTTAGCTATTGCATACGGCGGACAAGATTGTTTTTTGTTTCTTAATTAATTTTTTTTAACGTGAAGAAACTAGCGTCTCTGTCCCTTTATTGGAGTTTTAAAGCAGTTCGAAGACGTCTCGACCGACAAATGTAATAACGCGAGGACACCAGGAGTCGTTCGGGTGTGAAGACAAGCCTTCTCCCATTCCGCTGAATGCAGACGAATAAAAGAAAAAAAAATGCCAATGTAATCCCGATTGTTTTGACACATCGACATTCACTGGAGAAACATATTGCGTTCAACCGTTTATCGCAACAAGCGCTGAGAGCAGGCACACGATAGAATGCATCTCTTCCTGCGTGTAAAGATACGGTTTCAGTGAATCGTAGGCAAGGAATGCGTTGCTAGCAGGAGCTCGTGCCATCACTTTGAACATAGATTGAGCACGCGCCCGCAAGACACCACAATCTTTAGCGCACGCTCTCATAAAACTGCCGACACTCCTCAGCAGTTGTGTGCAACAAAGACAAAGGCATAGGCGCAGGCACCCGTCTTTCAGATTTGCTTTCCTTTCGAGAGTGCTCGTGAAAGGAAAGCAGATATGCAAGCCACGCTCTCATTTGTGATTTCGCTGTGCTGGACGAAACTCATGATATGGACTATAGTATATTCTCCGAAGTGCATTTCTAGGCTCAGCATTACTTGAGGTGGGCCAATTAAAGACAACAAAACGCGTATAAACCGAGGACTTTTCGGTAATTTTCAGCACTACCGACCATTTTGCCAAACCAGCAGCTTGATTTACTTTGTACACATTTTATACACACCAAATACTGCCTGCAACTGTGGACGTGCGCAGGAAGGATTATGGGATGTCTGCTAATTACGTGCCTCGTGCATTTAACATATCTTTTTCACCAATTGTTACCGAACCCACCCGGATTTCTGGTATAACTGTCGATGTGTTAGATCTTATACTCACTACTGACTATAATCTTGCTTCCTTGATAACATGTTTACCAGGTTTTAGTGACCATTTCATTTTGCAGTTCAACTTGCATACTAAAACATGTGCTACCAATGAAGCCACAAAACAATTCCTAGACTACGGTAACACAAACTTTGAACCGATAAATAATGAGCTAGCGGGCTTCCTTGATGAATACATACTTGCTTTTTCAGAACGTTGTGTTGAAGATAACTGGAATTCGTTTAAACACAAGACAAGCTCTTTAATTCTATCGTTCATTCCATGCAGGTCAATTGTTTCTAACGTATCATCACCTTGGTTTAACGTCAAACGTAAACAACTTTCTAACACGAAAAAACGTATTTTCCGCGCTGCGAAATTGTCAGGTTTTGATGAGCACTGGGAAGCTTATCAGACAGCCGCAAGTGCTTATAAGGCAGCCATCAACGAAGCCATGCGAACTTTTTTTAAAGTGACCCTACCTGCAATGCTATCAAATAGTACTAAACAATTTTAGAGTGCTGTAAATAGATCAAAGAGGGCTGATATTACGCTTACTGGGGTTGAGGGGAGCGATATTCCGAGAGACAAGTGTGCTTTTGTTTAAAATGATATATTTGTTGAGGCATTTTCTAGTGACGATGGCTCGTGTTTCCTATGTATTCAGATTATGATTTTCCCCATGCATCCGCTTATATTTGATTATCACGGAATTATCAAACTTATTGACAATTTGACAATATCTTCCTCTTATGGTATTTACAATATTACCCCTCAATTTTTAAAGCATACTAAACTTTAAATCTCCGTTTATCTTTCTAAATTTTTTTAACAATCCCTTAGTTTTCGTGTCTTGCCAAGTGACTGGAAAATAGGGAAGGTGGTTCCGCGTTCCAAAACAGTTGACAAACATAGTCCTCTTAATTGTCGACCCGTTTCATATATTATTTACTCTCATTTGATGAATTTCTTAGATTCGAATTCTTTCTTTTCTCCTTCATTACATAGCTTCCGCAAATCACTGTCCTGTGAAACAAAACTTCTAACCTTCACTAATGATCAACATTCCATTCTTGACCGTGTATCCCAGGTTAACTGCGTCTTCCTTGACTTTTGCAAGGCGTCCAACAAAGTGTCTCACAAACTTCTAATTTTAAACTTAGTAAACTTATGATAGACCCGAATGATCTGTCATGGATTGAATGTTTCCTAACTAATCGTTCTCATTTTGTTACTACCAATGAAGCAAATTCCTGTCTCACCCCATCACTTCCGGTGTTCCCCAAAGGTCCGTTTTAGGGCCCCTTTTATTTCTTATTTTTATTAACGACCTACCTACCTGTGTATCATCATCCATTAGTTTGTTCGCCGATGACTGCGTAATCTACCGTGAAATCACTAATGAATCTGATAAAGCACTTCTTCTGAAACACCTATGCATGGCTTACGACTGGTGTAACATCTGGCAAATGTCTCCTAATACTAACGAATGTAAAGCTATGAAGGTCTCTCGTGGTAAGAGGTCCCCACGTCATACTCAATTTGTAACACTCCTCTGTGGTTTGTGTATTCTTATAAATATCTTGGTGTAAATATTTCTTTTAACATCTCATGAAAAGCTCCTACTGATTACATTATCGCCAATACTGATTCCATGCGTCGATATAAAAAAAAAAAAACATCTCCTCAGCACCTCGGTCCTTAAAACTACTTTTATACAAAGCTCTAGTTCGCTCAAAGCTCGAGTATGCCGCAGCAATCTAGATACCGATCAAACAGCGCTCATGAATAACATCGAAGCCATGCAAAATCATGCGGTACGTTGCATTTTCTGCAACTACCATCGCACGGCTAGTGTCCCATCAATTAAAGCAACTCTATATCTGCCTCTTCTTTCACTACGTTGAATGATATTACACCTATGCCAGTTTTACATACTTTATCATTTTAACGCCTCACTGAAGGACACGCTATTCCTCAGCCCATCTTTTATTTCTGCGCGCGTCAATCATCACTTTAAAGTCGGTATACCTCACTGTAAAACCTCAGCATACATTGAATGCTTCATTCCTTGGACGTCCTCTGATTGAAACCACCTTCCCGAATGTTTCGTAAACATACCATCCACTTATTTATTGAGAGCTTCATTAGTTAATCATTTTTGCTAAGACATATTAGGCTGAATATTTTTTTTTTCTTATCTCGTAAAAGTGCATTGTTGGCCATTGCTCTTTTGTGTTCTTGTTTTGTTGTTGTTATTGTACAACCCCCTCTGTAATGCCCTCCGGGACCTGAGGATATTGAAATAAATAAATAAATAAATAAGCTACCAATCAAATACACTCATTTCCCTCGCAGGCAGTCGAAATGTTCCGATCGATCCGGTGGAGACATTGTCTTCGCCGCTGAAGAGTTTATTTTCACGTCGGGTCGGTAAAAAGCTTATTTCCTTTCCCAACGCTGTTCGCACAATCCACAGCATAGAAAGATGGCATCACGTTAAGCCAAGGTTGTTATAAAAAAAAGAAAAAAAGGAAACCTACATCCGGGCAGTAAGCAAGGGAGCCGCCGCCATACCTCACACGAAAAGGGAGCCACTTCAGAGCAGACTACCAAATCACAATGGATCATGCACTCTAAAAAAAAGGTAGTCATAGGTGACTACCTTTGGGGTGGTAAAAAGTTGTCCCAAATATAACGACCCCTAGGGTAAAAATCACGACCCCACAAGTAGTCAAAAAGCAGGTAGTAAAATTTTACTACACGCAAAAGCAACATGGCGGCCGGTTAGCGAGGCTCGGATTTCCCGGTAAGGCCTAGCGAACAGCACGGCTTTTCGGCCGAGTGAGAGAATAGGGCGCATAAGCCCATTCGACGTCTTCCAAGCGCCATCAGACACTCTAAACATCCGTACTTCGACACCGGTACCGTAGCAATTAGCCGGGAGGACGGCAGCGTGTTTGCCGGAATCGCCACGATTGCACCCGACGGCATCTCGCTAGATTGACTGTATTTTTACCCCCGGCGGAGAACGCTCAAAAAAGAAATCGTAACGCGAGGAATGGGCACGCTGACTTTATTGAAGAAAACGTATGCTTGTCGTATGCGGCAATGAATCGCTGGGCACCTTCGTCGACACCGACGGGAGGCGTACAACTCGCACCAACGCCCCGATATCTTTCGTTCTTTTTTTTTCCTAACTCGTCTTGTTTGCGCCTACCTTAAACGACGTGGTTATCCATTGCTGCCCGCACATCGCAGCTCTTCAACAAAGAACAATCATTTAGGTGGCTGAGTGGCACAATTATCACGATTGTTATCAAATTCAGAGGCACCGTAAGGATCCCAGTGGACCATATGCCAGCTGTTTGCAATGAATAGCTACAGGACTGCACAACACAGCTTATTGAATCAGGCGGCAGCTTGCGCCACCTAGGAAGTGTAGTAACCGCTAGATGGCACTAAAAAAAAAGGCTCATCCACCTACTCATACTTGAACTACGTACTGCACCTACAGCTCATGCGCCACCACACATCAATTACGACACAGAACACCTATTACAGGGACATACATATCAACAGTACAACAAGGCACAAGCAACCACAACACAACACAACACCTCCGCGACTCTCTACACTGACCACCCTACCGACCCGATTTGTATATATGCCCTACTCCGTTCTGACAAGGATTAGGCAAGTGACTGGCGCTGTTTAGTAGATGCATACAAAAAGTGTCTGCAAGTATTATTAGTATACAGGTGTTCTGTGTATTTAAATAGGCCGGTTAGACACTTCCCTTAATCTAGCGCTTCGAAGGGCAACATAATATGAAAGTAATGGGCTAAAGTAACACCGCGCGGCATGCTCCCGATCAGTTTCGGTTTCAGATTCACGCAGTGATAAGTTTTTCGATTTGGGTCCCCAAAGCAAGGCCCCGCCAGAGCGCCGCTGGCAGCTAGAGCAAGATGGCCGCACGCAGCAGCTCGCTCAAAGGCGTACCGTCGGCGTCATTTTACTCGAAAAACAGTAAGTATATGGCTCTGCCGTCCTATATTCGGCACTTTTTTTTTGCTCCGAAAGTCTTCCGCAACCACATTATTCCGTTCGTTGTTGTTTTTGAGGCAAGCAATGTTTGAAGCAATGTTACTAAGCCCGTCCGCTTAGTAACATTGCTTCAAATTCCTGCGTATCATTTTCGATACAGTGGGTCGTAATTGATGGCACAATTTTTGTATCAATTCTGATAAGTTTTCTTGGTAAAGCTTTGAATGGTACAGGTTTTAACAGTTTTTTTTTATTTATTTTTCCTTCTAATTTTAGGTCCCGAAGTTAGGAACATATTGAACCGCATCGTCGCCGGCGAAGATGTCAGCGATTTTAGTGATCTGTCGGAAAGTAACGACGAAAATTACACTCCCCCCCGCCGCGGCTGAGCCCTCTGAGACAAGTGATGATGAAGAAATCGTAGAAGATTCCTTCGGGTCATCTGTAGCTTCGTCTTCTCGTCCAGACAACAAACGGCGAAAGGAATTGCTCCAAAACAGTCTTGTTGAATTTTCCAAAGTATTCTCTGAGCCGGATGCCATGGATTGACCATAGTTCCTTTTCCGCCAGTACTAATATGCTCACCATGCTAGTGGAACAAACAAATGTGTACAGTACGCAGAAATACGGCAGCTCCGTGATCACAACTCTG
>JABSTQ010008481.1:0-127155 GCA_013358835.2 Ixodes persulcatus | reverse complement strand
CCTGGCATGGCGCGGCCACGGATGTGAGAGGAGAGGTGAGGCTGGCTGGAGCAACCAGCTGAAACCACAGCCTCACCGTTCGTCCTTGGCATCGGGCACTGCCATGGACGTGAGAGGTGATGTGAGGCAGACTGGAGTGACCAGCATCACCGTTCATCCCTGGCATCGGGCGCGGCCACAGATATGAGAGGTAAGGTGAGACTGGCTGGGGTGACCAGCATCACTGCAGCATCACCGTTCGTCCCTGGCATTGTGTGGAGCCACGGTTGTGAGAGGTGAGGTGAGCCTGACCGGATTCACCAGCATCACCACAGGATCACTGTTCGTCCCTGGCATCTTGCGCGGCCACGGACGTGGGAGGTGAGGTGAGCCTGGCCGGAGCGACAAGCATCATCACAGCATCACTGTTCGTCCCTGGCATCGGGCGCAGCCACGGACGTGAGAGGAGAGGTGTGCCTGGACGGAGCGACCAGCATCACCAAAGCATCACCTTTCGTCCCTGGCATCGGTCGTGACACGGACGTGAGAGGTGAGGTGAGGCTGGCCGGAGTGAGCAGCATCACCACATCATCACTGTTCGTCCCTGGCATCGGACGCGGCCACGGACGTGAGGGGTGAGGTGAGGCTGGCCGGAGCGACCAGCATCACCACAGCATCACCGGTTGTCCCCGACATCGGGCACGGCCACGGACGTGAAAGGTGAGGTGAGGCTTGCCGGAGAGGCAAGCATAACCACAGCCTCACCGTTCGTCCCTGGCATCGGGCGCTGCCATGGACGTGAGTGCTGAGGTGAGGCTCGCCGCAGCGACCAGCATCACCACAGCATCACCGTTAGTCCCTGTCATCGGGTGCTGCCATGGAGGTGAGAGGTGAAGGGAGGCTAGCCGGAGCGACCAGCATCACCACAGCATCACCTTTCGTCCCTGGCATCAGGCGTGGCCACGGACGTGAGGGGTGAGGTGGGGCTGGGCGGAGCGACCAGCATCACCACAGCATCAGCGTTCATCCCCGGCATCGTACGCTGCCACGGACGTGAGAGGTGAGATGAGGCTGGTCGGAGCGACTAGCATCACCACAGCATCACTGTTCGTCCCTGGCATCGGGCGCTGCCACGGACATGAGAGGTGAGACGAGGCTGGCTGGAGCGACCAGCATCACCACAGCATTACCGTTCGTCCCTAGCATCGGGCGTGGCCACGGACGTGAGAGGTGAGGTGAGGCGGCTGACCAGAGCGGCCAGCCTCACCGTTCGTCCTTGGCGTCGGGCGCTGCCACGGACGTTAGAGGTGAGGCTGGCCGGAGCGTCAAGCATCACCACAGCAACACCGTTCGTCCCTGGCATGGGGCGCGGCCACGGATGTGAGAGGAGAGGTGAGGCTGGCTGGAGCGACCAGCTGAAACCACAGCCTCACCGTTCGTCCCTGGCATCGGGCACTGCCATGGACGTGAGAGGTGAGGTGAGGCTGGCCGGAGCTACCAGCATCACCAGAGCATCACCGTTCGTCCCTGGCATCGGGCGCTGCAATGGACGTGAGAGGTGAGGTGACACTGGCTGGAGCGACCGGCATCACCACAGCATCACCGTTCGTCCCTGGCATCGGGCGCAGCAACGGACGTAGAGGTGAGGTGAGGCTAGCCGGAGCGACCAGCATCACCATAGAATTACCGTTCGTCCATAGCATCGGGCGTGGCCACGGACGTGAGAGGTGAGTTGAGACTGGCTGGAGCGACCAACATCACCACAGCATCCCCATTCGTCCTTGGCATCGGGCGCGGCCACGGACGTGAGAGGCGAGGTGAGGCTGGCTGGAGCGACCAGCTTCACCACAGCATTACCGTTCGTCCCTGGTATTGGGCACGGCCACGGACTTGTGAGGTGAGGTGAGGCTGACTGGAGCGACCAGCATCACCACAGCATCCTCATTCGTCCCTGGCATCGGGCGCGACACGGACATGAGAGGTGAGGTGAGGCTGGCTGGAGTGACCAGCATCACCACAGCATCACCGTTCGTCCCTAGCATCGGGCGCGGCCACGGACGTGAGAGGTGAGGTGAGGCTGGCCGGAGAGGCAAGCATCACCACAGCCTCACCGTTCGTCCCTCTCATCGGGCGCTGCCACGGACGTAGGTGCTGAGTTGAGGCTCGCCGGAGCGACCAGCATCACCACAGCATCACCGTTCGCTCTGTCATCGGGAGCTGCCACGGACGTGAGAGGTGAGGTGAGGCTAGCCGGAGCGACCAGCATCACCACAGCCTCAACGTTCGTCCCCGGCATTGTATGCTGCCACGGACGTGAGAGGTGAGATGAGGTTGGCCGGAGCGAGTAGCATCACCACAGCATCACTGTTCGTCCCTGTCATCGGACGCTGCCACGGACGTGAGAGGTGAGACGAGGCTGGCCGGAGTGACCAGCATCACCACAGCATCACCCTTCGTTCCTGGTATCAGGCGCGGCCACGGACTTGAGAGTTGAGGTTTGGCTGGCTTGAGCGACCAGCATCACCACAGCATCACCGTTCGTCCCTGGCATCGGGCGTGGCCATGGACATGAGAGGTGAGGTGAGGCTGGCCGGAGCGACCAGCCTCACCACAGCATCACAATTCGTCCCTAGCATCGGGCGTGGCCACGGACGTGAGAGGTGAGGTGAGGCGGCTGACCAGAGCGGCTAGCCTCACCGTTTGTCCCTGGCGTCGGGCGCAGCCACGAACATTAGAGGTGAGGCTGGCCGGAGCGACAAGCAGCACCACAGCATCACCGTTCGTCCCTGGCATCGGGCGCGGTCTCGGATGTGAGAGGAGAGGTGAGGCTGGCTGGAGCGACCAGCTGAAACCACAGCCTCACCGTTCGTCCATGGCATCGGGCACTGCCATGGACGTGAGAGCTGAGGTGAGGCAGACTGGAGGGACCAGCATCACCACAGCATCACCGTTCATCCCTGGCATCGGGCGCGGCCACAGACATGAGAGGTGAGGTGAGGCTGGCTGGAGTGACCAGGATCACTTCAGCATCATTGTTCGTCCCTGGCATTGGGTGCTGCCACGAATGTGAGAGGTGAGGTGAGCCTTGCTTTTGCGACCAGCATCACCACAGCATAACCGTTCGTCCCTGGCATCGGGCGCGGCCACGGATGTGAGAGGTGAGGTGAGCCTGGCCGGAGCGACAAGCATCACCACAACATCACTGTTCGTCCCTGGCATCAGATGCAGCCACGGACGTGAGAGGTGAGGTGAGCCAGGACGGAGCGACCAGCATCACGACTGCATCACCGTTTGTCCCTGGCATCGGATGCGGCCACGGACGTGAGAGGTGAGGTGAGGCTGGCCGGAGCGACCAGCATCACCACAGCATCACCGTTCGTCCCTGGCATGGGGTGCGGCCCTGGACGTGAGAGGTGAGGTGAGGCCGGCCGGAGTGACCAGCATCACCGCAGCATCACCGTTCGTCCCTGGCAACGGATGCCGCCACGGACGTGAGAGGTGAGGTGAGACAGCTGACCAGAGCGGCAGCCTCACAATTCGTCCCTGAAATTGGGTGCTGCCACGGATGTGAGAGGTGAGGTGAGGTGGCTGGCCAGGGCGGCCAGCCTCACCGTTCGTCAGTTGCATCGGGCACTGCCACAGACGTAAGAGGTGAGGTAAGGCGGCTGTCAGAGCGGCCAGCCTCACTGTTTGTCCCTGGCAATGGGCGCTGCTACAGACGTGAGAGGTGAGGCGAGACTGCCCGGAGCGACCAGCATCACCGTTCGTCCCTGGCATCGGGTGCGGCCACGGACGTGAGAGGTGAGGTGAGGCTGGCCGGAGTGACCAGCATCACCGTTCGTGTCTGGCATCGGGTAGTGCCACGGACGTGAGAGGTGAGGTGAGGCTGGCCGGAGTTACCAGCATCAGCACAGTATCACCATTCGTTTCTGGCATTGGGCAGTGCCACGGACGGGAGAGGTGAGGTGAGGCTGGCCGGTGCGAGCAGCATCACCACAGCATAAATGTTGGTCCCTGGCATCGGGCGCGGCCACGGACGTGAGAGGTGAGATGAGGCTGGTTGGAGCAACCAGCATTACCACAGCTTCACCGTTCGTCCCTGGCATCGGGCGCGGCCACGGACCTGAGAGGTGAGGTGAGGCAGCTGACCAGAGCGGCGAGCCTCAGTGTTCGTCCCTGGTATCGGGCGCTACTACGGACGTGAGATATGAGGTGAGGCTGGCCGGTGCGACCAGCATCACCACAGACTCTCTGTTCGTCCCTGGCTTTGGGCGCTGCCACAGACGTGAGAGGTGAGGCAAGGCGGCTGACCAAAGTGGCAGCCTCACCGTTCGTCCCTGACATCGGGCACGGCCATGTGAGGGGTAAGGTGAGGTTGGCCGGAGCGACCAGCATCACTACAGCATCCCCGTTCGTCCCTGGTATCGGGCGCGGCCACAGACGTGAGAGGTGAGGTGAGGTGGCTGAGCAGAGCGGCCAGCCTCACCGTTGATCCCTGGCATCGGGCGCTGCCAGAGACGTGAGAGGTGAAGCATGGCTGACCGGAGCGACCAGCATCACCACAGCCTCACCGTTGGTCCCTGGCGCCGGGCGCGTCCACGGACGTGAGGTGAGGTGACGCTGGCCGGAGCGACCAGCATCACCACAGCATCAATGTTCGTCTCTGGTATCGGGGGCGGCCACGGACGTGAGAGGAAAGGTGAGGCCTTCCGGAGCCACCAGTATCACCACAGCATCACCGTTCGTCCCTTGCATCGGGCGCGGCCACGGACGTGAGAGGTGAGGTGAGCCCGGCCGTGAGCAACCAACATCACCACAGCATCACCATTCTTCATGGCATCGGGCGCTGCCACGGACGTGAGAGGTGAGGTGAGGCTCGCCGGAGCGACCAGCTTCACCACAGCATCACCGTTCGTCACTGGTATTGGGCACGGCCACGGACTTGAGAGGTGAGGTGAGGCTGGCTGGAGCGACTAGCAACACCACATCATCTCCATTCGTCCCTAGCACCGGGCGCGGCCACGGACGTGAGAGGAGAGGTGAGGATAGCCTGAGCGACCAGCATCACCACAACTTTACCGTTCGTTCCTGGCATCGGCCGCTGCAACAGACGTGAGAGGTGAGGTGAGGCTAGCCGGAGCGGCCAGCATCACCACAGCATCAACTTTCGTCCCTGGCATCGGGCAGGGCCACGGACGTGAGGGGTGAGGTGGGGCTGGGCGGAGCGACCAGCATCACCACAGCCTCACCGTTCGTCCCCAACATCGTATGCTGCCACAGACGTGAGAGGCGACATGAGGCTGGCCAAAGTGACTAGCATCACCACATCATCACTGTTCGCCCCTGGCATCGGGCGCTGCCACGGACGTGAGAGGTAAGACGAGGCTGGCCGGAGTGACCAGCATCACCACAACATCACCCTTCGTCCCTGGCATCGGGCAGTGGCAGGAACGTGAGAGGTGAGGTGAGACTGGCCGGTGCGAGCAGCATCACCACAGCATCATCGTTGGTCCCTGGCATCGGGTGCGGCCACGGACGTGAGAGGTGAGGTGAGGCTGGTTGGAGCAACCAGCATTACCACAGCTTCACCGTTCGTCCCTGGCATCGGGCGCGGCCACGGACCTGAGAGGTAAGGTGAGGCGGCTGAAAAGAGCGGCCAGCCTCAGTGTTCGTCCCTGGCATCGGGCACTGCCATGGACATGAGAGGTGAGGTGAGGCTGGCCGGAGCTACCAGCATCACCAGAGCATCACCGTTCTTCCCTGGCATCGGGAGCTGCAATGGACGTGAGAGGTGAGGTGACACTGGCTGGAGCGGCCAGCATCACCACAGCATCACCGTTCGTCCCTTGCATCGGGCGCTGCAACGGACGTGAGCGGTGAGGTGAGACTGTCCGGAGCGACCAGCATCACCATAGAATTACCGTTCGTCCCTAGGATCGGGCGTGGCCACGGACGTGAGAGGTGAGGTGAGACTCGCTGGAGCGACCAAGATCACCACAGCATCCCAATTCGTCCATGGCATCGGGCGCGACAGG
Source organism: Ixodes persulcatus (assembly GCA_013358835.2). Lineage (NCBI taxonomy): Eukaryota > Metazoa > Arthropoda > Arachnida > Ixodida > Ixodidae > Ixodes > Ixodes persulcatus. The sequence continues at coordinate 121,141 of JABSTQ010008481.1, read as the reverse complement.
GACGTGAGCGGTGAGGTGAGGCTGGTCGGAGCGACCAGCATCACCACAGCATCACTGTTTGTCTCTGGCATCGGGCGCTGCCACGGACGTGAGAGGTGAGGTGAGGCTAGCCGGAGCGACCAGCATCACCACAGCATCACCGTTCGTCCCAGGAATCGGGCGCGGCCACGGACGTGAGAGGTGAGGTGAGGCTGGCTGGAGCGACCAGCTTCACCACAGCATTACCGTTCGTCCATGGTATTGGGCACGGCCACGGACTTGTGAGGTGAGGTGAGGCTGACTGGAGCGACCAGCATCACCACAGCATCCTCATTCGTCCCTGGCATCGGGCGCGACACGGACATGAGAGGTGAGCTGAGGCTGGCTGGAGTGACCAGCATCACCACAGCATCACCGTTCGTCCCTAGCATCGGGCGCGGCAAAGGACGTGAGAGGTAAGGTGAGGCTGGCCGGAGAGGCAAGCATCACCACAGCCTCACCGTTCGTCCCTCTCATCGGGCGCTGCCACGGACGTAAGTGCTGAGGTGAGGCTCGCCGGAGCGACCAGCATCATCACAGCCTCACCGTTCGTCCCTGGCATCGGGCGCTGCTACGAACGTTAGAGGTGAGGCTGGCCGGAGCGACAAGCAGCACCACAGCATCATCGTTCGTCCCTGGCATCGGGCGTGGCCACGGATGTGAGAGAAGAGGTGAGGCTGGCTGGAGCGACCAGTTGAAACTACAGCCTCACCGTACGTCTGTGGCATCTGGCACTGCCATGGACGTGAGAGGTGAGGTGAAGCAGACTGGAGTGACCAGCATTACCACAGCTTCACCGTTCTTCCCTGGCATCGGGCGCGGCCACGGACCTGAGAGGTGAGGTGAGGCGGCTGACCAGAGCGGCCAGCCTCAGTGTTCGTCCCTGGCATCGGGCGCTACCACGGACGTGAGAGGTGAGGTGAGGCTGGCCTGAGCGACCAGCATCACCACAGCCTCTCCGTTCGTCCCTGGCATTGGGCGCTGCCACAGACGTGAGAGGTGAGGCAAGGCGGCTGACCAGAGTGGCAGCCTCACGGTTCGTCCCTGACATCGGGCACGGCCACTGACATGAGAGATGAGGTGAGGCTGGCCGGAGCTACCAGCCTCACCACAGCATCACCGTTCGTCCCTAGCATCGGGCGTGGCCACGGACGTTTGAGGTGAGGTGAGGGGGCTGACCAGAGCGGCCAGTCTCACCGTTCGTCCTTGGCATCGGGCACTGCCATGGACGTGAGAGGTGATGTGTGAGGCAGACTGGAGTGACCAGCATCACCGTTTGTCCCTTGCATCGGGCGCGGCCACAGACGTGAGAGGTAAGGTGAGGCTGGCTGGAGTGACCAGCATCACTGCAGCATCACCGTTCGTCCCTGGCATCGGGCGCGGCCACGGACGTGAGGTGAGGTGAGCCTGGCCGGAGCGACAAGCATCACCACAGCATCACTGTTCGTCCCTGGCATCGGGCGCAGCCACGGACGTGAGAGGTGAGATGTGCCTGGACGGAGCGACAAGCATCACCACAGCATCACCTTTCGTCCCTGGCATCGGACGCGGCCACGGACGTGAGAGGTGAGGTGAGGCTGGCCGGAGCGACCAGCATCACCACAGCATCACCGTTCGTCCCTGGCATGGGGTGCAGCCACGGACGTGAGAGGTGAGGTGAGGCGGCTGACCAGAGTGGCACCCTCACCGTTCGTTCCTTGTATCGGGTGCTGCCGCGGACATGAGAGGTGAGGTGAGACTGGCCGGAGCGACCAGCATCACCATAGCACACCGTTCGTCCCTGGCTTCGGGCGCGGCCACGGACGTGAGAGGTGGGGTGAGGCAGCTGACCAGAGCGGCAGCCTCACCGTTTGTCCCTGGAATCGGGTGCTGCCACGGATGTGAGAGGTATGGTGAGGCTGCCTGGAGTAACCATCATCACCACAGCATCACCGTTTGTGTCTGGCATCGGGCAGTGCCACGGACGTGAGAGGTGAGGCGAGACTGGCCGGAGCGACCAGCATCACCGTTCTTCCCTGGCATCGGTTGCGGCCACGGACGTGAGAGGTGAGGTGAGGCTGCCTGGAGTGACCAGCATCACCACAGCATCACCGTTTGTGTCTGGCATCGGGCAGTGCCACGGACATGAGAGGTGAGGTGAGGCTGGCCGGGGTGACCAGCATCACCACAGGATCACCGTTCGTCTCTGGCATCGGGCAGTGCTACGGACGTGAGAGGTGAGGTGAGGCTGGCCGGTGCGAGCAGCATCACCACAGCATCACCATTGGTCCCTGGCATCGGGCGCGGCCACGGACGTGAGAGGTGAGGTGAGGCTGGCCGGAGCGACCAGCATTACCACAGCATCACCGTTCGTCATGGCATCGGGCGGTACAACGAACGTGAGAGGTGAGGTGAGGGTTGCCGGAGCGACCAGCATCACCACAGCATCACCGTTCGTCCCTCGGATCGGGCTGCTGCAACGGACGTGAGAGGTGAGGTGAGGCTAGCCGGAGCGACCAACATCACCACATCATTCCCATTTGTCCCCGGCATCGGGCGCGACACGGACGTGAGAGGTGAGGTGAGGCTGGCCGGAGTGACCAGCATCATCACAGCATCACCGTTCGTCCCTAGCATCGGGCGCGGCCACGGACGTGAGAGGTGAGGTGTGGCTAGCCGGAGCGACCAGCATCACCACAGCATCCCCATTCGTCCCCGGCATCGGGCGCGACACGGACGTGAGAGGTGAGGTGAGGCTGGCCGGAGTGAGCAGCATCACCACATCATCACCGTTCGTCCCTGGCATCGGACGCGGCCACGGACGTGAGGGGTGAGGTGAGGCTGGCCGGAGCGACCAGCATCACCACAGCATTACCGTTCGTCCCTGACATCGGGCACGGCCACGGACGTGAGAGGTGAGGTGAGGCTGGCCGGAGAGGCAAGCATCACCACAGCCTCACCGTTCGTTCCTGGCATCGGGCGCTGCCACGGACGTGAGTGCTGAGGTGAGGCTCGCCGGAGCGACCAGCTTCACCACAGCATCACTGTTCGTCCCTGTCTTCGGGTGCTGCCATGGACGTGAGAGGTGAGGTGAGGCTAGCCGGAGCGACCAGCATCACCAAAGTATCACCTTTCGTCCCTGGCATCAGGCGCGGCCACGGACGTGAGGGGTGAGGTGGGGCTGGGCGGAGCGACCAGCATCACCTCAGCCTCACCGTTCGTTCCCAGCATCGTACGCTGCCACGGACGTGAGAGGTGAGATGAGGCTGGCCGGAGCGACTAGCATCACCACAGCATCACTGTTCGTCCCTGGCATCGAGCGCAGCCACGGACATGAGAGGTAAGACGAGGCTGGCCGGAGTGACCAGCATCACCACAGCATCACCGTTCGTCAATGGTATCAGGCGTGGCCACGGACTTGAGAGTTGAGGTTTGGCTGGCTGGAGCGACCAGCATCACCACAGCACTACCGTTCGTCCCTAGCATCAGGCGTGGCCACGGACATGAGAGGTGATGTGAGGCGGCGGACCAGAGCGGAAAGCCTCACTGTTCATCCCTGGCGTCGGGCGCTGCCAGGGACGTTAGAGGTGAGGCTGGCCGGAGCGTCAAGCATCACCACAGCAACACCGTTCGTCCCTGACATCGGGCGCGGCCACGGATGTGAGAGGAGAGGTGAGGCGGCTGGAGCGACCAGCTGAAACCACAGCCTCACCCACCGTTCGTCCCTGGCATCGGGCACTGCCAAGGACGTGAGAGGTGAGGTGAGGCTGGCCGGAGCGACCAGCATCACCAGAGCATCACCGTTCGTCCCTTTCATCGGGCGCTGCAATAGACGTGAGAGGTGAGGTGAGACTGGCTGGAGCGACCAGCATCACCACAGCATCACCGTTCGTCCCTGGCATCGGGCGCTGCCACGGACGTGAGCGGTGAGGTGAGGCTGGCCGGAGCGACCAGCATCACCATAGCATTACCATTCGTCCCTAGCATCGGGCGTGGCCACGGACGTGAGAGGCGAGGTGAGGCTGGCTGGAGCGACCAGCTTCACCACAGCATTACCGTTCGTCCCTGGTTTTGGGCACGGCCACGGACTTGAAGGTCAGGTGAGGCTGACTGGAACGACCAGCATCACCACAGCATCCTCATTCGTCCCTGGAATCGGGCGCGACACGGACGTGAGAGGTGAGGTGAGGCTGGCCGGAGTGACCAGCATTACTACAGCATCACCGTTCGTCCCTATCATCGGGCGCGGCCACGGACTTGAGAGTTGAGGTTTGGCTGGCTGGAGCGACCAGCATCACCACAGCATCACCGTTCGTCCCTGGCATTGGGCGTGGCCATGGACATGAGAGGTGAGGTCAGGCTGGCCGGAGCGACCAGCCTCACCACAGCATCACCATTCGTCCCTAGCATCGGGCGTCGCCACGGACGTGAGAGGTGAGGTGAGGCGGCTGACCAGAGCGGCCAGCCTCACCGTTCGTCCCTGGCATCGGGCGCTGCCACGGACGTTAGAGGTGAGGCTGGCCGGAGCGACAAGCAGCACCACAGCATCACCGTTCGTCCCTGGCATCGGGCGCGGCCACGGATGTGAGAGGTGAGGTGAGCCTGGCCGGAGCGACCAGCATCACAACAGCATCACTGTTCGTCCCTAGCATGGGCGCGGCCACGGACGTGAGAGGTGAGGTGAGCCTAGCCGGAGCGACCAGCATCACAACAGCATCACTGTTCGTCTCTGGCATCGGGGGCGGCCACGGACGTGAGAGGTAAGTTGAGGCTTGCTGGAGCGACCAGCATCACCACAGCATCACCGTTCGTCCCTTGCATCGGGCGCGGCCACGGACGTGAGAGGTAAGGTGAGCCTGGCCGGATCAACCAGCATCACCACAGCATCACCGTTCGTCCCTGGCATCGGGCGCGGCCACGGATGTGAGAGGTGAGGTGAGCCTGGCCGGAGCGACAAGCATCACCACACCATCCCCTTTCGTCCCCGGCATCGGGCGCAACATGGACTTGAGAGGTGAGGTGAGGCTGGCCGGAGTGACCAGCATCACCACAGCAGCACCGTTCGTCCCTAGCATGGGCACGGCCACGGACTTGAGAGGTGAGGTGAGTCTGGCTGTATCGACTAGCATCACCACAGCATCCCCTTTCGTCCCCGGCATCGGGCGCGACACGGTCGTGAGAGGTGAGGTGAGGCTGGCCGGAGTGACCAGCATCACCACAGCATCATCATTCGTCCCTAGCATGGGCGCGGCCACGGACGTGAGAGGTGAGGTGAGGCTAGCCGGAGCGACCAGCATCACCACAGCCTTACCGTTCGTTCCTGGCAACGGGCGCTGCAACAGACGTGAGACGTGAGGTGAGGCTAGCCGGAGCGACCTGCATCATCACAACATCACCGTTCGTCCCTGGCATCGGACGCGGCCACGAACGTGAGGGGTGAGGTGAGGCTGGCCAGAGCGACCAGCATCACCACAGCATCACCGTTCGTCTCTGGCATCGGGCGCGGCCACGGACGTGAGTGGTGAGGTGAGGCTGGCCGCAGCGACTAGCATCACCACAAAATCACCGTTCGTCCGCGGCATCGTACGCTGCCACGGACGTGAGAGGTGAGGTGAGGCAGGCCGGAGCGACCAGCATCACCACAGCAACACCGTTTGTCCCTGGCATCGGGCGCTGCCACAGACGTGAAAGGTGAGGTGAGGCTGGCCGGAGCGAGCAGTATCACCACAGCATCACGGTTCGTCCCAGTCATTCGGCGCGGCCTCGGACGTGAGAGGTGAGGTGAGGCTGGCCGGAGCGACCAGCATCACTACAGCATCACCGTCTGTCATGGCATCGCGCGCTGCCCCGGACGTGAGAGGTGAGGTGAGGCTAGCGGGTGCGACCATCCTCACCACAGCATCACCGTTCGTCCCTGGTATCTGGCGCGACCACGGACGTGAGAGGTGAGGTGAGGCTGGGCGGAGCGACCAGCATCTCCACAGTATCACCATTCGTCCTTGGTATCAGGCGCTGTCATGGACTTGAGAGGTGAGGTAAAGCTGGCAGGAGCGACCAGCATCACCACAGCATCATTGTTCGTCCCTAGCATTGGGCGTGGCCACGGACGTGAGAGTTGAGGTGAGGCAGCTGACAAGAGTGGCCAGGCTCACCGTTCGTCCCTGGCATCGGGCATTGCCACAGACGTGAGAGGTGAGGTAAGGCTAGCTGGAGCGACCAGAATCACCACAGCCTCATCGTTCGTTCGTGGCATCAAGCGCTGCCAAGGACGTAAGAGGTTAGGTGAGGCTAGCCGGAGCGACCAGCATCACCACAGCATCCCCATTCGACCTTGGCATCGGGCGCGACACGGACGTGAGCGGTGAAGTGAGGCTGGCCGGAGCGACCAGCATCACCACAGCATCACCACAGCATCACTGTTTGTCTCTGGCATCGGGCGCTGCTACGGACGTGAGAGGTGAGGTTAGGCTAGCCGGAGCAACCAGCATTACCACAGCATCACCGTTCGTCCCAGGCATCGGGCGCGGCCACGGACGTGAGAGTTGAGGTGACGCTGGCTGGAGCGACCAGCTTCACCACAGCATTACCGTTCGTCCCTTGTATTGGGCACGGCCACGGACTTGAGAGGTGAGGTGAGGCTGACTGGAGCGACCAGCATCACCACAGCATCTTCATTCGTCCCTGGCATCGGGCGCGACACGGACGTGAGAGGTGAGGTGAGGCTGGCCGGAGTGACCAGCATCACCACAGATCACCGTTCGTCCCTAGCATCGCGCGCGGCCACGGACGTGAGAGGTGAGGTGAGGCTCGCCGGAGAGGCAAGCATCGCCACAGTCTCACCGTTCGTCCCTGGCATCGGGCGCTGCCACGGACGTGAGTGCTGAGGTGAGGCTCGCCGGAGCGACCAGCATCACCACAGCATCATCTTTCGACCCTGTCATCGGGCGCTGCCACGGAAGTGAGAGGTGAGGTGAGGCTATCCGGAACGAACAGCATCAGCACCCCATCACCTTTCGTCCCTGGCATCGGGCTCGGCCACGGACGTGAGGGGTCAGGCGGGGCTGGGCGGAGCGACCAGCATCACCACAGCCTCACCGTTCGTCCCCAGCATCGTACGCTGCCACGGACGTGAGAGGTGAGATGAGGCTGGCCGGAGCGACTAGCATCACCACAGCATCACTGTTCGCCCCTGTCATAGGGCGCTTCCACGGAGGTTAGAGGTGAGACGAGGCTGGCTAGAGTGACCAGCATCACCACAGCATCACCCTTCGTCCCTGATATCAGCCGCGGCCATGGACTTAAGAGGTGAGGTTTGGCTGGCTGGAGCGACCAGCATCACCACAGCATCACCGTTTGTCCCTAGCTTCGGGCGTGGCCACAGACGTGAGAGGTGAGGTGAGGCGGCTGACCAGAGCGGCCAGCCTCACCGTTCGTCCCTGGCATCGGGCGCTGCCACGGACGTTAGAGGTCAGGCTGGCCGGAGCGACAAGCAGCACCACAGCATCACCTTTCGTCCCTTGCATCGGGCGCGGCCACGGATGTGAGAGGTGAGGTGAGCCTGGCCGGAGCGACAAGCATCACCACAGAACCCCCTTTCGTCCCCGGCATCGGGCGCGACACGGACGTGAGAGGTGAGATGAGGCTGGCCGGAATGACCAGCATCACCACAGCATCACCGATCGTCCCTAGCATGGGCGCGGCCACGGACGTGAGAGGTGAGGTGAGGCTAGCCGGAGCGACGAGCATCACAACAGCATCAGTGTTCGTCCCTTGCATCGGACGCGGCCACGGACGTGAGAGGTAAGGTGAGCCTGGCAGGAGCAACCAGCATCACCACAGCATCACCGTTCGTCCCTAGCTTCGGGCGTGGCCACGGACTTGAAAGGTGAGGTGAGGCGGCTGACCAGAGCGGCCAGCCTCACCGTTCGTCCCTGGCATCGGGCGCTGCCACGGACGTTAGAGGTTTCGTCCCCGGCATCGGGCGCGACACGGACGTGAGAGGTGAGGTGAGGCTGGCCGGAGTGACCAGCATCAACACAGCATCACCGATCGTCCCTAGCATGGGCGCGGCCACGGACGTGAGAGGTGAGGTGAGGCTAGCCGGAGCGACGAGCATCACAACAGCATCACTGTTCGTCTCTGGCATCCGGGGCGGCCACGGACGTGAGAGGTAAGGTGAGGCTTGCTGGAGCGACCAGAATCACCACAGCATCACCGTTCGTCCCCTGCATCGGGCGCGGCCACGGACGTGAGATGTAAGTTGACCCTGGCCGGAGCAACCAGCATCACCACAGCATCACCGTTCGTCCCTGGCATCGGGCGGTGCCACGGACGTGAGAGGTGAGGTTATTCTAGCCGGAGCGACCAGCATCACCACAGCATCACCATTCGTCCCAGGCATCGGGTGCGGCCACGGACGTGAGAGGTGAGGTGAGGCTGGCTGGAGCGACCAGCTTCACCACAGCGTCATCGTTCGTCCGTTGTATTGGGCACGGCCACGGACTTGAGAGGTGAGATGGGGCTGGCTGGAGCGACTAGCATCACCACAGCATCCCCTTACGTCCCCGGCATCAGGCGCGACACGGACGTGAGAGGTGAGGTGAGGCTGGCTGGAGTGGCCAGCATGACCACAGCATCACCATTCGTCCCTAGCATGGGCGCGGCCACGGACGTGAGAGGTGAGGTGAGGCTAGCCGGAGCGACCAGCATCACCACAGCCTTACCGTTCGTTCCTGGCATCGGGCGCTGCAACAGACGTGAGAGGTGAGGTGAGGCTAGCCGGAGCGACCTGCATCACGACAACATCGCCGTTCGTCCCTGGCATCGGACGCGGCCACGGACGTGAGGGGTGAGGTGAGGCTGGCCGGAGCCACCAGCATCACCACAGCATCACCGTTCGCCCCTGGCAGCGGGCGCGGCCACGGACGTGAGAGGTAAGGTGAGGCATGCCGGAGCGACCTGCATCACCACAGCATCACTGTTCGTATCTGGCATCGGACGCGGCCATGGACGTGAGAGGTGAGGTGAGACTGGCCGGAGAGACAGGCATCACCACAGCCTCACCGTTCTCGCTGGCATCGGGCGGTGCCACGGACGTGAGTGCTAAGGTGAGGCTCGCCGGAGCGACCAGCATCACCACAGCCTCACCGTTTGTCCCTGGCATCGGGCGCTGCCACAGACGTGAAAGGTGAGGTGAGGCTGGCGGAGCGATCAGCATCACTACAGCATCACCGTCTGTCATGGCATTGCGCACTGCCACGGATGTGAGAGGTGAGTTTAGGCTAGCGGGAGCGACCATCCTCACCACAACATCACTGTTCGTCCCTGGTATCTGGCGCGACCACGGACGTGAGAGGTGTGGTGAGGCAGGCCGGAGCGACCTGCATCTCCACAGCATCACCATTCGTCCCTGGTATCAGGCGCGGCCACGGACTTGAGAGGTGAGGTAAAGCTGGCTTGAGCGACCAGCATCACCACAGCATCATTGTTCGTCTCTAGCATTGGGCGGGGCCAAGGACGTGAGAGTTGAGGTGAGGCAGCTGACAAGAGTGGCCAGGCTCACCGTTCGTCCCTGGCATCGGGCACTGCCACAGACGTGAGAGGTGAGGTGAGGCTAGCCGGAGCGACCAGAATCATTACAGCCTCATCTTTCGTTCCTGGCATCGGGCGCTGCCATGGACGTGACAGGTGAGGTGAGGCTAGCTGGAGCGACCAGCATCACCACAGCATCACCGTTCGTCCCTGGCATCGGGCGCGGCCACGGACGTGAGAGGTGATGTGAGGCTGGCCGGAGCGACCAGCATCATCACAACCTCACCGTTCGTCCCCGGCATCGTATGCTGCCAAGGACGTAAGAGGTGAGATCAGGCTGGCCGGAGTGACCAGCATCACCACAGCATCACTGTTCGTCCCTGACATCTGGTGCTGCCACGGACGCGAGAGGTGAGGTGAGGCTGGCCGGAGCGACCACCATCACCACAGCATCACCGTTCGTCCCTGGCATCGGGCGCGGCCACATACGTGAGAGGTGAGGTGAGGCGGCTGACCAGAACGGCCAGCTTCACCGTTCGTCCCTGGCTTCGGGTGCTGCCACGTACCTGAGTATTGAGGTGAGACTGGCCGGAGCGACCTGCATCACCACACCCTCACCGTTCGTCCCAGGCATCGGGCGCGGCCACGGACGTGAGAGGTGAGGCGAGGCTGGCCGGAGCGACCAGCATCACCACAGCATCACCGTTCGTCCCTGGCATCGGGCGCGGCCACGGACGTCAGAGGTGAGGCGAGACTGGCCGGAGCAACCAGCATCACCACAGCCTCACCGTTCGTCCCTGGCATCGGGCGCAGCCATGGACGTGAGAGGTGAGGTGAGGTTGGCCGGAGCAACCAGCATCACGACAGCATCACCGTTCGTCTCTGGCATCGGGCGCGGCCACGGATGTGAGACGTGAGGTGAGGCTGGCCGGTGCGACCAGCATCACCACAGCATCACCGTTGGTTCCTGGCATCGGGCGCGGCCACGGACGTGAGGAGTGAGGTGAGGCTGGCCGGAGCAACCAGCACCACCACAGCATCACCGTTCGTCCCTGGCATCGGGCGCTGCCACGGACATGAGGTGAAGTGAGGCAGCTGACCAGAGCGGCAGCCTCACAGTTCGTCCCTGGCATTGGGCGCTGCCACGGACGTGAGAGGTGAGGTGAGCTGGCCGGAGCAACCAGAATCATCACAGCATCACCGTTCGTCCCTGGCATCGTGCGATGCCACAGATGTGAGAGGTAAGGTGAGGCTGACCAAAGCGTCCAGCATCACCACAGCCTCACCGTTCGTCCCTGGCATCGGAAGCTGCCACGGACGTGGGAGGTGAGGTGAGGTGGCTGACCAGTGCGGCCAGCCTCACCGTTCGTCCCGGGCATCGGGCGCTGCCACAAACGTGAGAGGTGAGGTGAGGATGGCCGGAGCGAACAGCATCACCACAGCCTCACCGTTTGTCCCTGGCATCGGACGCTGGCACGGATGTGAGAGGTGAGGTGAGGTGGCTGACCAGAGCGGCCAGTCTCACTGTTCGTCCCTGGCATCGGGCGCTGCCACAAACGTTAGAGGTGAGGTGAGGCTGGCCGGAGCGACCAGCATCACCACAGCCTCCCCGTTCGTCCCTGGCATCAGGCGCTGCCACGGACGTGAGAGGTGAGGTGAGACTGGCAGGAGTGACCAGCATTGTCACAGCATCACCGTTCATCTCTGACATCGGGTGCGGCCACGGACGTGAGAGGTAGGTGAGCCTGGCCGGAGCGATCAGAATCAAAACAGCATCACCGTTCGTCCCTGGCTTCGGGCGTGGCCACAGACGTGAGAGTTGAGTTGAGGCTGGCCGGAGTGACAAGCATCACAACAGCATCACCGTTCGTCCCTGGCATTGCGCGCTGCCACGTACGTGAGCGGTGAGTTGAGGCTGGCCGGAGCGACCAGCATCACCACAGCCTCACCGTTCGTCCCTGGCATCGGGCGCTGCCACGAACGTGAGCGGTGAGTTGTGGCTGGCCTGAGCGACCAGCATCACCACAGCATCACCGTTCATCCCTGGCATCGGGCGCGGCCACGGACGTGACAGGTGAGGTGAGGGAGGCTGGAGCGACCAGCTGAAACCACAGCCTCACCGTTCGTCCCTGGCATCGGCCGCTGCCACGGATGTGAGAGGTGAAGTGAGGCAGACCGGGGCGACCAGCATCATCACAGCCTCACCGTTCCTCCCTGGCTTCGGGCGATGCCACAGACGTGAGAAGAGAGGTGAGGCTGGCCGGAGCGACCTGCATCACCATGGCCTCACCGTTCGTTCCTGGCATCGAGTGCTCCCAGGGACGTGGGAGGTGAGGTGAGGCGGCTGACCAGAGCGGCCAGCCTCACCGTTCGTCCCTGGCATCGGGCGCTGCCACAGACGTGAGAGGTGAGGTGAAGATGGCCGGAGCGATCAGCATCACCACAGCCTCGCCACTCGTCCCTGGCATCGGGCGGTGCCACAGATGTGAGAGGTGTGGTGGGGCGGCTGACCAGGGCGGCCAGCCCGCCCGTTCGTCCCTGGCATCGGGCGCTGCCACAGACGTGATAGGTGAGGTGAGGCTGGCCGGAGCGACCAGCATCACCACAGCCTCACAGTTTGTCCCTGGCATCGGGCGCTGCCACGGACGTGAGAGGTGAGGTGAGACTGGCTCTAGCGACCAGCATCCCCACAGCATCACCGTTTGTCCTTAGCATCGGGCGCGGCCACGGACGGCAGAGTTGAGGTGAGGCGGCTGACCAGAGCGGCCAGCCTCACCGTTCGTCACTGGCATCGAGCGCTGCCACAAACGTGAGAGGTGAGGTGAGGCTGGCCGGAGCCACCAGCATCACCACAGCATCACCATTCGTCCCTGGCATCAGTTGCTGCCGTGGATGTGAGAGGTGAGGTGAGGCTGGCCGGAGCGACCAGGATAACCACAGCATCACCGTTCGTCCCTGGCATCGGGCGCGGCCACGGACGTGAGAGCTGAGGTGAGGCGGCTTACCAGAGCGGCCAGCCTCACCGTTCGTCTCAGGCATCGGGCGCTGCCACGGACGTGAGAGGTAAGGTGAGACTGGCCGGAGCGGCCAGCATCAGTACAGCATCACCGTCCCTGGCATCGGGCGCGACCACGGAAGTGAGAGGTGAGATGAGGCTGGCGGAGCGACCAGCATCACCACAGCATCACTGTTCATCCCTGGCATCGGGTGCTGCCATGGACGCGAGAGGTGAGGTGAGGCTGGCTGGAGCGACCAGCATCACCACAGCATCACCGTTCGTCCCTGGCATCGGGCGCTGCCATGAACGTTAGAGTTGAGGTGAGGCTGGCCGGAGCGACAAGCATCACCACAGCATCACCGTTCGTCCCTGGCATCGGACGCTGCCACAGACGTGAGAGCTGAAGTGAGGCTCGCCGGAGCGACCAGCATCACCGCAGCTTCACCGTTCGTCCCTGGCATCGGGCGCTGCCAGGACGTGAGAGGTGAGGTGAGGCTGGCCGGAGCGAGCAGCATCACCACCGCATCACCGTTCGTCGCAGGCATCAGGCGCGGCCACAGACGTGAGAGGTGAGGTAAGGCTGGCTGGAGCGACCAGCATCACCACAGCATCATCGTTCGTCCCTGGCATCGGGCGCTGCCACGAACGTGAGAGGTGAGTTGAGGCTAGCGGGAGCAACCATCCTCACCACAGCATCCCCGTTCGTCGCAGGCATCAGGCGCGGCCACAGACGTGAGAGGTGAGGTAAGGCTGGCTGGAGCGACCAGCATCACCACAGCAGCACCGTTCATCCCTGGCATCGGGCGCGGCCACAAACATAAGAGGTGAGGTGAGGCTGGCCAGAGCGACCAGCCTCACCACAGCATCACCATTCGTCCCTAGCATCGGGCGTGGCCACGGACGTGAGAGGTGAGGTGAGGCGGCTCACCAGAGCGGCCAGCCTCACCCTTCGTCCCTGGCATCGGGCACTGCGACAGATGTGAGAGGTGAGTTGAGGCTTGCCAGAGCGACCAGCATCACTACAGCCTCATCGTACGTTCCTGGCATCGTACGCTGCCACCGACGTGAGAGGTCAGATGAGGCTGGCCAGAGCGACCAGCATCACTACAGCATCACTGTTCGTCCCTGGCATGGGGCGCTGCCACGGACGTGAAAAGTGAGGTGATGCTGGCCGGAGCGACCAGCATCACCACAGCATCACCGTTCGTCCCTGGCATCGGGTGCGGCCACGGACGTGAGAATTGAGGTGAGCCTGGCTGGAGCGACCAGCATCATGCAGCATCACCGTTCGTCCCAGGCATCGGGCGCGGCCACAGACGTGAGAGGTGAGGTGAGGCGGCTGACCAGAGCGGCCAGCCTCACCGTTCGACCCTGGCATCGGGAGTGGCCACGTACCTGAGAAGTGAGGTGAGGCTGGCCGGAACGACCAGCATCACCACACCCTCACCGTTCGTCCCTGGCATCGGGCGCGGTCACGGACGTGAGGGGTGAGGTGAGGCTGGCCGGCGCGACCAGCATCACCACAGCATCACCGTTCGTCCCTGTCATCGGGTGCGGCCTTGGACGTAAGAGGTGAGGTGAGGCTAGCCGGAGCAACCAGCATCACCGCAGCCTCACCGTTCGTCCCTTGCATCGCGCGCAGCCTTGGACGTGAGAGGTGAGGTGAGGCTGGCCGGGGCAACGAGCATCACCACAGCATCACCGTTCGTCCCTGGCATCGGGCGCGGCCACGGACGTGAGGGGCGAGGTGCAGCTGGCCGGAGCGACCAGCATCACCAGAGCATCACAGTTCGTCGCTGGCATCGGGCGCTACCACGGACATGAGAGATAAAGTGAGGCGGCTGACCAGAGCAGCAGCCTCACCGTTCGTCCCTGGCATCGGACGGTGCCACGGACGTGAGAGGTGAGGTGAGGCGGCTGACCAGAGCGGCCAGTCTCACCGTTCGTCCCTGGCATCGGGCGCTGCCACGGATGTGAGAGGTGAGGTGAGGCTAGCTAGAGCTAACAGCATCACCACAGCATCACCGTTCGTCCCTGGCGTCGGACGCGGCCACGGACGTGAGAGGTGAGTTGAGGCTGACCGGAGCTAACAGCATCACCACAGAATCCCCGTTCGTCTCTGGCATCGGGCGCGTCCACGGAGGTGAGAGGTGAGGTGAGGCTGGCCGGAACGACCAGCATCACCACACCCTCACCGTTAGTCCCTGGCATCGGGCGCGGTCACGGACGTGAGAAGTGAGGTGAGGCTGGCCGGCGCGACCAGCATCACCACAGCATCACCGTTCGTCCCTGTCATCGGGTGCGGCCTTGGACGTAAGAGGTGAGGTGAGGCTTGCCGGAGCAACCAGCATCACCGCAGCCTCAACGTTGGTCCCTTGCATCGAGCGCAGCCATGGACGTGAGAGGTGAGGCGAGGCTGGCCGGGGCCACGAGCATCACCACAGCATCACCGTTCGTCCCTGGCATCGGGCGCGGCCACGGACGTGAGGGGCGTGGTGCAGCTGGCCGGAGCGACCAGCATCAGCAGAGCATCACAGTTCGTCGCTGGCATCGGGCGCTGCCACGGACATGAGAGATAAAGTGAGGCGGCTGACCAGAGCAGCAGCCTCACCGTTCGTCCCTGGCATCGGACGGTGCCACGGACGTGAGAGGTGAGGTGAGGCGGCTGACCAGAGCGGCCAGTCTCACCGTTCGTCCCTGGCATCGGGCGCTGCCACGGATGTGATAGGTGAGGTGAGGCTGGCTAGAGCTAACAGCATCACCACAGCATCAGCGTTCGTCCCTGGCGTCGGACGCGGCCACGGACGTGAGAGGTGAGGTGAGGCTGACCGGAGCTAACAGCATCACCACAGAATCACCGTTCGTCTCTGGCATCGGGCGCGTCCACGGACGTGAGAGGTGAGGTGAGGCTGACCGGAGCGAACAGCATCATCACAGTATCACCGTTCGTCCCTGGCAGCGGGCGCTGCCATGGACGTAAGAGGTGAGGTGAGGCGGCTGACCAGAACTTCAGCCTAACCGTTCGTCCCTGGCATCGGGCGCTGCCACGGACGTGAGAGGTGAGGTGAGGCGGCTGGCCAGAGCAGCCAGCCTCACCGTTCGTCCCTGGCATCGTGCACTGCCACGGACGTGAAAGGTGAAGCGAGGCGGCTGACCAGAGCGGCCAGCCTCACCGTTCGTTCCTGGCATCGGTCGCGGCCTCTGACGTGGGAGGTGAAACTGGCCGGAGCAGGCTCCGGCCGGCCTCAGCATTCCAGCAAAGAGTATAAATTTGTCGCTACCGTGTTCCATAAGGTTTGTGCTCACGTTTACTTTTTAATCTTTGCCTCGCAAATATTCTTTTTATTACAATTCAATAAAAAAAAGCAGAAGCCGATAGCTAGATTTTTATTTAGAATTCGTGGGTCCGAGGGTACTCCCAGTAGGTGTAGAGCAACGAGATAGAGGGGCTTAGAGTTTTAAACCGGAAGTTCGAAAGTGGCACCCGCCCGGTTGCCGCCATGTTGTACGCAAATGGGATAACTCGTCACGTGATCTTCCAAGAACCGTGACGTCACCGGTAAAATGGCAGCGCCCAGAGCTGGCGGATTCGAGTTTTTTCGGTGCGCGGTAGCCGTGATGTGCAGCTGCTTTCCGACGACTTTGGGCTTCTCCGTGCTCGCTGGCGCTGGTATAATGTGAAAATATCAAGGAATGAGACTTTAGCCCTTTTTGCGCAAGATCGCTCTGGCTCATCTGGATATTAACACCTGTGAGACAGCATCAGCCGTATCGCCGTCCCGGTCCTCGGATTCCCGGATGTGTTCGAGGATCGATATAACCTTTGAGTGGTTTTAGCATGAAATTTTCGCATTCTCTTAGCTTTGTTTGAACGTTGGAATCTCTTAGAATCGACGCGAAATGTATGCATCGGACGAAGGGCCTAGGGGAATTTGTTTCAGCCCAAGGTAACTGCATAATCACAACTTTTAGCGAGGAAGCTCCTGCGATCAACGTTTTGTGCTAATCGACGATTTTACATTCGATCGCAATGCTTTTTTGAAGTGAAAATCTGGCGTTTGCTTAATTGACGTGCACGCGAACTCTTACAGAGCATTCAAACCAATCATTTGGAAAAAAAGGTCATTACCTGTGTTCACAAAAACAGTTTATTTGTCCCCTTGGAACTCAGAACACAGCAAGTCTTCACATTTTTTATTGATGAGTGCACAAAATGTTGCATCCGATGTCTCTTAGAAATTAGTATTAGTAGGCTGTTTACCTTGCCGTTGGGTATCAATAGTCTACAGTAACCTACATGTGTATGATCATACTCCTCTTAGATGGTTGTCTAATCCATCATTCTAACATCTAGAACCTTTAAACAAATGCAGCTCCACTCTTTAGAGGTCCAGAGATAGAACCACACATATCAGCATTTCGTTAATTAAATGTAGTGCAACTCAGAAATAGAGGATTAGCTGCACATTTTTATATTTCATCGGATTTATTGCAGCAATACGTTTTTCACCAAGAGTGCAATGTATCAGCCGGTCAATTATTTACTTGTTCTAATTTCCTGGACAAGAGGACTCATATTTTCGCTCATCCCTTGCCCGAAGAGCAGTCTTGTTGAAAAATATTGACTACTATTCCTTTCAGTCTCTTCAATAGACTTTTTTCAAAGGTGTGGGCCGCCTATACTTTGTTTCACCGTAACTTGGTAATGGGAAACCGCCACAGCCCCCTTGAGCCAATCAGAGAGACGGAGTGAAGGTGTGTGACAAATCTGTGCAGACGAGCACTCTAATGATATGTTGTCATGTGCCTCTCTCCAACGTGCATATTGACTCACCGAGACTGTAGCCTTTGCCGTTTCCCAAATTGTGATGGAACGAATTACAGTAGCTACTATTCTAATTGCCCAAGGCCTTCATACTTTGGGAATTTGTTCAACAGAGTGTAATGTCCGCCATCACTGTGAACTCGGCTGAGCGCCTATTGGACTCGAATGCTGCATTAGCGTCCGACGTGAACTGGAACCCATTCGTGTGCTTTACGTCGAAAAAAATGGTGAGAGTCGTATTGCTTGATGGGGTTTTGCAAAGGGTCTATTGTGCCATACGTATAGGAAGTATGTTGCTATATTACAATGCATCAACACATACTATTAAACTAGATGCTCAGAAGTGTGTTTGTTTTTTGCAATTAACAAGTTACAGCAATAAATATTTCTTACAAGTGTAATATTTATTTTCGGTAGCTGGGCCCATTTTGTGATCATTAATGTCAGTGTGCTTTGATGTTATTATCATGTGTTTAGTTTTAAGTGTCCGCTCTGCAATGTCTACAGAGGCCCTTGGAGGGAATAAATTAATAAACAACATTTTCACATCACTGGAGTTGGTTTTCGGATGCGCCACATGTTCAGGAGAAGTGGAACAAGTGCAGCCCAATCAGGGGCGGATTTAGCGGGGGGGTCCGGATGTCCTGACCCCCCTCTTGATTTCTGCATGTGTAAAATTTAGGGCGTGAAACGAGGGAGAGGGGGAGGGGGTTCTTAAACATCTGGTACGCTGACCAACACCTGACCCCCCCCCCCCCCCCCCTTCTCAGGAAATTCCTGCATCCGCCCCTGAGCCCAATGCAACCAGTCTGCCAGTCTGGTATGCCCCATTAATTAATATTGAGGGGTGAGAGATGCGAGTGTCCTCAATAGGTCCAGCACGTGCGGTGAACACAATTCTTTGTGTATAGACTCTGGAGGCGTAAAGGCGAGCGGAAATATGTTTATTTGGTTAGTGTATCAAACATGTCTATTTCCACTTGATTACATAATTATCGGTTCTTTGCAAATAGTTCCATAACGAGTTCTTTCTGCGAGAGTCTTGTGTCAGGCGTTCAGTCGTAGTACCTGTGCTCCTTGTCGGATGACGCTCTGTTATGGAGTCGCCGACGCGCCAACGCTAGCGAGCTCCAAACCCAGTGAACACAGAACGTCTTGTAGACGTCTTGAAAGGTCTAAAATGAGCTCAAGACGTCTTGGGCTATGCAAGATGTCTTCAAGATAACTTTTCTAGACGTCTATAAGACGTCTTTACCTAGACGTCTACAAAACACCTTGTCAAGCTGTCTGGACGACATATTTTTATAGACGTCCAGAAGACATCTACAAGACGTCTTTTGTAATCTCGAAAACATTTTGATCTCAACGTCGGGATATCCGAAAAAGTTTCTATATTTTGTATAAATCTGTTTTTCATGGGTATGTCTTTTTTTCCTTATCAACGATTGCTTTTATTACTTCGTGTTAATTATTACAAATTTCTCCACCCCTCATGAGCCTCTGTGCGACGTCACTCGCGTTTACAGCATAATCGCGCCCAGAAAACAGTACAGGTAAGTACAAACGTAACGTCCGACGACGTGAAACGGACGGTGTTCGTCGTCCACTTCGCCAGGCCGCGCTACGTTGAGAAAGGAATTGTCTGTCCGCGTCTATTCGCGGCAGTTTGTATCTCAGCGCTGTGGTACATACAGTCAGCACGAAACGAAACTCGAACGCCGGAACGCGTGGCCATCGACACAGGCTGCTGCACCTGAAGGGCCCCAGAGAACTAATAAAAATGCACCGGGGTGCGAGGGTGCGGGTCCTACTAAGATGTGCTCGACCCTCGCGCGGTGCGTCTGGGACTTCCGCATTTCGCCGGTGGCGCGCTGTAAGCACCGTCACTCGGGGGTGCTTTTGTGTCGCCGCACAGTCGCCCGGTTGACACTTGCTGCTCCTAGCATCGACCTTCTCGCGCCGCGCTGCAAGCCGCAGGTGTCGATAGGGCGACAGTGCGGCGACACAAAAGCACCCCGAGTGACGGTGCTTACAGCGCACCACCGGCAAAACGCGGAAGTCCCAGACGCACCGCGCGAGGGTCGAGCACATCTTAGTAGGACCCGCACCCTCGCACCCCGGTGCATTTTTATTAGTTCTCGGTGGCCCTCCAGGTGCAGCAGCCTGTGTCTATGGCCACGTGTTCTGGCGTTCGGGTTTCATTTCGTGCTGACTGTACAATTCCATCATGATCAATGAGAGTCAACAAGTGCAGGCAGGTACTGCTCAAAATAAAGTGTTTCCAGTTTTGGCAGCAACTTGTCCACAAAATGCTTGTGATACGGCACACCGATTATGTGCCCTTCACCTTTTGGCCCGATATGCCCTTCACCTCTCGCCCACACTACGAAGTCGCAATGTGTTTTGCCCAAACAGAAGAGCTGCAGCTGCACTTGGGTGTAGAATGCAGACTTTCCATCTTGTGATAGCACTAGCTCTGGGCCGTCGTATCTTACGTCGTATGCTCTACTTGAAAATAGGCCAGTCAGGCCGCCATGCCTCTTCAATACATTGTCTGTCGGACACTTAATTTCCAGCAGGCTGTCGCTGGCAGGAACAAAACCGTCTGGGCTGGCAGCTAGCCATGGATTGGCCTCCTTGACAGACATGTCACAGAGCTCGACTCTGCAGTTCCTTTCGCTCTCATACCACGCCCGGGCCTTGGGCTCGGATAACTTTCCATGCCTGCGGGAAACAAAGAAAGGAGCAGAATAAACAAGTTGCATCATTCTAATGTTTTTTTTTTAAATGAGTCTATTTTTTATGTACTTTGATTATGTGCATGCAGCTCTTAAATTACACTGGTAATGACCTGTTGGATCTAGTTACATTATCTTTACCAGAGTCGACCTGGTATACTCTGCCTCATTTAAGTGCAGTAGAGCGACGTACTGAAAGTATGTTGCACTGCTGGCAACTCCTGCAGTGCGTTAAAGTCAGCCAAGATGGCAGATGAAAGGTGGTTGGATGAGTCGTAGTTTAACTTTTTGCATCGCAGCGCAAAAGCGCAACACTTTGCGAGACCTAAGTTCTAGATTGCGCAAAACGAGAAGGTAGCAGCATGAAAAAAAATTCACGCTGTTTGACATGAGGGTGGGTATGCGAACCTATTGTCATGCTATTGTGACAGCATTTGTGTAGCACCACTTAAATTGACCAACATTTTAAACTTTCATACAAACCAAAACACAGACTTTCGATAGGCTCGGCAAAGAACCTGCGTATCTCTCGGATTAACAAAATGTCACCCTGCTGAGATTCACTGAGGTGCCGTGTAGCACACCCGCTAAGTCACGATTTTTTTGTCATGCTGAGAAACATGCACACGAGACAGTGATGTTTATGAGAACCAAGCAGCGAAAGTGGACTGCCAAGGCAAAAGGACCTCCTTTCACTGCTTCTCAGTGTTGTGGCAATGTGGCATAGATTTCACTGAAGTCGCAAATACCGGCGTTTCCAGACAAGTGTAGATTGACGAAAGTAAATGGGATGAGTACCAGCTGTTTTTGCTAAAGTATCCCTATACATGAACTCAACTCTGTTACGTCACGCCGCGGTGGTAACATGACGGGTGCACTTCCGGTCACGGGCTGTGGGCGGAAGTCGCCATGCGGGACGTGCATTCGTGTGTTGTTTTGGAAAAAACGAGACAAAAACCGGCCTTCTTGTCAAAACGCCGAGACTGGGGCCGTACCAAAAGAGTCGGCAAAGGTTTGCAGATCAGTTTTCATGTGTTTTCTGCCTGCTCGGTTCGTCCGAGAACGCAGATAGGTGCCGTGAAAAAGGAAAACCAGACGCCGTCGGACCACGATTGCTTGTGCGGGAAGCACTTTGGGCTGGCTTTACGGATACTTCTGGTCGTCAGACTTATTTGTTTTGTTCCAACATGAACGCGGGATAACCGCCAAGTTGCACGGACCTCGCGCGACATTCAGTGCGTCTTCAAGTTAAAACGGCCGCCTGATCGTTCGAACTGTCATCTACTCTTTCGAACTTGTCTGCTTGTTGTCATCTGCTCTTTCGAACTTGTCTGCTTGTTGTCATCTGCTCTTTCGAACTTGTCTGCTTGTTGCCGTCTGCTAGCTCAAACGATAGCGGCCCGTAGACCAAACGTTGACCTGGTAATTGTGATAAGCAAGCACAGGCCTCAAAATACTTATACACAAACTCATCTCTGTTACGTCGTGGCGCGGTGGTGGCGCGTCGGGCGCACTTCCGGTCTGGGGCTGTGGGCGGAAGTTGCCATGGGGGACGTGCATTCCTGTGTTACTTTGGAAGAAACCAGACAAAAACCTGCCTTCTCGTCAAAACGCCACAACTGGGGCTGTACCAAAAGAGTCGAGAAAGGTTTGTAGGTCAGTTTTCATGCGTTTTTTGCCTGCTCGGTTCGTCCAAGAACGTGACTAAGGGCTATGAAAAAGGAAAAACAGACGCTGTCGGACCACGTTTGCTTGGGCGGGAAGCACTTTGGATTGAATTCACGGATACTTGTGGTCGTCAGATTTATTTGTTTTGTTCCAACATGAACGCAGGAAAACCAAGTTGCACGGACCACCTGCAGACTAGGTTCAGTGCGTCATCAAGTTCAAACGGCTGCCTCATCGTTCGAGCTGTCGTCTGCTCTTTTAAACGTTTCTGCTTGTCGTCTGCTCGTTCAAACGACAGCGTCCCGTAGGCTTTAGTGTCCATTCTGCGGCGTCCACGCGGAAGGAATCGCCGCATGCTACATTATTCACGCCAAGGTTTGCAGTGTAACGAACCTCGTCAATATCGCTGAGTCCGCTCAAGTAGTCAGACATTGCCAGGAAGATGTAGAATCAACAATTCCAACGCGAAAAAGAGCACTGGGACTCACACCGACGCCAACGACATCCCATTCCAATGGTCTGTTTATGGGCGACAGCGAGCTTCTCGCCCACACCCCCATTGCACATGCGCGGCGTCGGTGGCATCCGCTAGGGCTGCTCCGGTTTGTTTGTAAGCATGAGTTGGTGTATAGGGTTGAAGGTTGTTTGGGGTAAGCATAGGCTTGGTGCAAACAGTAAATACAAGATGTTGGCCATTGTTACCAGCAGCCATCACCGACTTGTTATGCCTAATTCACTTGGTTCGATTCTGCTCGTGATTTACAGTATCACCATTGAGCATCGCAGCTGCCATCCATGCTTTTGCAGGCCAAGCAACGTCGTGACTGAAAATAGTGAGCAGAATATCATCATGGTTTCAGCAACCATACTGCAGCGTTCATGCGGAATGAATCGCCGCACGTCACATTACGCGAAATGTTGGGGTATAGCGAGCTCTTAATTTCACTCGGGCCACTAAAATGGTAAGACATTGCTAGGAAGACGTAGACGCAACAATTCCAACGCGAAAAAGAGCATGGGGACTCGCACCGATGCCGACAGCGTGACATTTCAATGGTTTGTCAACACGGGACGCGGTGCTTCTTGCCCACTCTATCGCACATGCGCGATGCCCGAGGCGTGTCACTAGGTGTGCTCCAGTTTGTTTACAAACATGAGTTGGTCTATATTCAAAGTTGTCGTTATGCCAGATTCAAGTCGCCTCGGTGGCTCTGAAACAAAGTGCCGGCCTGCATATCCCCGGATTGGAGGTTCAAATCTTAGCCAAGTGACCTGCAGTATGACTATGGTGCATGGCACGTGACTCCGGCTGGTGTGTTTACCGCGCCCTTATTTTTGGGTCATTGAATTCCACATCGTGGTGTCACAAATATGTCGAGCTGTCGCTCGTCGCAATGCTGGTGGTGGTACCACTGCAAAAACAGATATAGCAGACACCTTTTCCTCTGTACATCAATCTGCAGCCTGACAGTCTGAAGAAACTTAGCCCTTGCGTCCACCTCTCTTCTTGGCTGGCGCTTCCACGACCAATTGCCAGGATCACAATATCACACTGCACGACATTCGGGCTCCTGTGACACAATTTGTTGCCAATTCAGGACCATTTTTGTGCACGGGCGCTATAGGGCAGTAAACACACGAGTTGTTGAAGTTGGGTTCCAGGCACCATAGTATGTTGGAGGCCTATTGAATAGAAGGCACTGACTGTGTAACGAAGCTTTAGGTTGCATAAAAAGACCCCCAGGTGGTTGAAATGAATCCTCAGTCGTCTGCTGGGACCCTTTGTTGGTTTGACACATAAACTCGAACATTTATTCATGCACCAACTTCAGTTTTGTACTCTTGCAAGAAACATTTGACATGTTTGTGAACAAACGGTAGACAGAGCGCAAGAATAGCACATTGACTCTACTAAGATGCGGTCTAGTAACGACATGCCACCTGCATGATTCAAGTGCCGTAAATGTGGCCGTACGGGCACACGGCCAAATCCCACCACTGTCAACTCTATGCTTCACATGCCAGCACCTACCGCCAAGCAATTAGCACAGCAAATGCTGGCTGTTAATTATTTCGGAAAGTTTTGGCCACCGCTTGCTGAGAAAGGAAGACACAATGCCTGAGTGGAGTGAAAATCATGCAAAGAAATGTAGCAAGCTTTGCAAGTGCCTCAGCATGCATCCTGTGTTGGCCAGTTTCGGGCCTGGAAGAGACACCGAAATAACTTCGGATGTTCCCAATCTAGCATGGATTTAGCTTTTCTGCAGCATTATGGGCAATCATGAGAACCAACTGCTTATCCTCACGTGTATTGACAAATACCCAGATATAACATACCCGCAGTTTGAAAAAGAAACGCCTGTGGTGTCTGGGCTTATGCTTCTTGTATGCGTAGTAGGTTGAGTGTACTTAAAACATCAATAAGAAAAGCTATACGCCTCGCAAGTGGGCTCATTTTCGTCTTCTGCGCATGAGAAAGGAGGTAGCGGTGACTTCAGAACGCCGAGCCCTGATTGGCTGATCGCGACCCTCCCTATCTGAGCGTCGTCTGCTCCTTTGCAACGTCGTCGGCTCGCAACATCGTCTGCGTCTGTCTTACCTTTCCTGCGACTTTCGGAAGTGCAGGTCTTTACGAGCGAGCTCGACTTCGCCTTTCAGAGAGGGCAGACGAATGAACTCGAGCGGTACGCTGTTTTTGTCTAACAACTAGCAGACGCGCATCAAGGAGAGAAGTCAAAGGACTCACTGGCGAGGTGTCCCGAGGCGCCGAGGTTTGTTTGCTAAGAACCGAGAGTGAGCGTGTTAGTGTCCGCAAGTTCCCTCCCAAATACTTTTTCCCTCCTTTCGTGTGCGGCGAGACTCCTCACTCTGTAACGGCGTCGGCGGGTTGGCGCAGTTAACGTCGTCTGCTTTACGTCTGCTAGTCAAAGCGATGGCTGCTTTACCTTTCCTGCGTCTGTCGGAGATTCACCGCTTTTTCACCGGCGAGAGTCACCGCTGCCTCGGAAAACAAGGAAATGACAAGAGGAAGAGATTGAAGGGTTCACAAGGGTCGCGCGGGCATATTCCATTCAGCACGCCAGCCGGTCGTGGGCAGACGGTCTTGGCCAAGGACCGTCGGAGCACCGCTGTGCCTGCTAGGCCTATCAGCCGAGCTCGCTTACTCGGGGTCGGTGGAATCGTGGTCGTTGGAGCATTTCCCGGGTGTTTGTGGATCCAGCGTTCTTGTTCGTCGTGGTCTATTTCAAGTACTTTTTACTTTTTTTCTTGCTGCTTGTAGTCGGGACGCGTGAGAAGAGCACGTATAAAAATAAACGTCCGTTGGTCGTCGCGACCAAGTAACTGAGCGACGCTGTCGGCCATGCTGAGTTGATCGACGTAGGATTCCGTCGTAACCTGAGCAAAACTTACGATAATTTCGTTTCGTGAATACGAATTTGTTCTCACGTTTTGTCTTACGCACTCTTTCGGCGTAACATGGTTTTGTGAATCTGGCCTCTGCACTTCCGAAAGTCGCAGGAAAGGTAAGACAGACGCAGACGACGTTGCGAGCAGACGACGTTGCAAAGGAGCAGACGACGCTCAGATAGGGGGGTCGCGATCAGCCAATCAGGGCTCGGCGTTCTGACGTCACCGCTACCCCCTGCGCAAGAAGCAGACGAACTTGCCCTCCGCATTGTCTTCATTACTAGACCGGAGTCTGTCTATTCAAATCAAGATAGAGCATTGATTAAAGGTAAACACAATAATCGCTAAAGCCAGAGCCCGAGTGCATAAACTCCATGAGTTGTTCATGTGGTGCTCTGATTTAGTTTTACTGTGGTAAGGCTAATGAAAAGTGAACCATTCTGAATCAGGTCGTTATTAATTTGTCTCAAGCATGTAGGCCCTAAATACATGCCTTGTGCTGTCATTCCCACGGAACGTGTTGTTAAGCCGCCTGGCAATCCAGTTCTCTGGTGACGCAGTCTTCGGGATCGAGCCAGCTGTGCTTGCGGTGATCCTCAGGCGTCGTTGTCGCAGCCATTCACTGCGCCCCTGGCTTCGGGTTCGCTCTTCCAGCGATGATATTTGAATTGCAGTCAAGAGCACGCTGTTCTCGTAGAATTGCCTGCACAGCTGGCATGACAGGTCCGGGCTGTGACTTCCATGGGCACGAGCACCTGGAAAGTATATTGCACACAGAATATTAAGCAATGAAAACTTGCCTTCTCTGTTCGACATTACCTCCAACAATCTGTAGTGGCGGCGGCTTAAGTGTAGCTTCCATCACCGAAGACAGGATGGATCCTGCCGGGCCCTGGAACCCAGATCTCATGAAGTGTCGTTGGAGTGCAGCATGGCTGTCGAACTGCAGGAAAGCTGCCTTTTTTGGTTTGTGTCCATATATGGTCTCCAGTGGGGAAGGAACAACATTCTTTACGGTGGACGCGTTCCACTTGCACTGCACATCTGTGCAGGATGACCCGGTCAACCCACTACTTGTTGCTTCAGCTACTTTGAACAAAATTGCTCCAGCATGGGAGCATGACCGTCCCAGCCCTGCCATGCAAGAGCATACAATGCTCGATATGACGTTGTCCTCAAAGCTGATCAAGGTATCATAAATTTTTGATACCGTCTGTGATGATCGCACACTAGCCTTCAGGTGACACGAGCCACTGCCCCCTCGCACAAAAATGGTCGCCACATGGCCAGAGTCCAGCAGGTTCAGGGCTTCGGCGAATCCCTTATGTTTATTTGCTGGCTTCCCATCCAGGTCTTCTCGGTCCACCATGTACTCATAGATGACTGTAAAGAAAAAATAATAATATGAAAATTGTCTAAAATTCTTTAGCACGAAGCACTGTGCGTGAATACTTGCCAATTGCAAGTGGTAAACCATTTGGAACTGGCCAGTTTAAGACATTGTCTTACTGTCTCTTTTCCGGTCTTTTCTACTTTTCATGTCTCTGAATTTTCTCAACCTGTCTGAGGTATTCCAACAATGTTGTAAGTTTACACCAGCTCAGATGCACTTTTGCTCTTCTTTTTTTCCATAAAACTGATTTCCAATTAAACAAGAAGAGCCTGTTTTCTTTCTTGAATGTTTCCGAGTCTTCGCACCCAGTCTCAGGTGTTCTAACAAAATGGTACACTTACACCAGCTAACATGCACTTTTACTGTCCTTTTTTGCCTGTGGCTAGGGTTCCGTCCAGACGGAACACACGCCACTTGCCCCGCTGCCCCCCATTGCACCACCGGAAAGGGAGTCCCACACAATTTAGTTCAGCGACGTTTCCTTCACAACATTTGTTACTTTCAGTGATAATTGTAAAAAAAGAAATGTGTAAATATAACCAAATGTCAGACAAAAAAACAGTGTGCCCTGTGGATTGAAGCTGGGAATGTGCCGTATGAAGCCGACACCTTTCCACTGAGCTACTCTAGAGCTTCAGACGGGAACTCTACCGCATCCAATATTGTTCCATCCGGACGAAACTCCAGACACTCCATTCTTCTTCTTTTTTTTTTCTTCATAGAACTGATTTTCAGAAAAGAACTCACTATGGTGAGGGGGCCCGTCACCGTAGTGCAGCCGGCAGAAGTGAGAGGGCCCCGTCACTGTAGTGCGTTAGGCAAAAGTGAGGGGCCCTATCGCCCGGTGCGGTCTATGTCTAACGAAACGGTGAGAGCGCTTATAATTTATACGGGCTTTAACCTAAGCCCCCCCCCCCTTCCCTCCGCGTTAACACACACAGCCGACAATTCAATCATGCGGCATTATTGAAAGTTACGAAGGGCCCGTCACTGTAGTGTGGTAGGCAAAAGTGAGGGGGCTCGTCCTGTGTTATATGTGAAAAATTAATATCTTGTAATTTACAAGCACAAGAACCCACGCCTCGCGGCCCTGGCCCTGGCCCTGTCCCTACACATAAATATAGCGTCTGTGACTTAAATAAAAAAGAAAAAAGTGAAAAAAAAAGTATCGCCCCGAACGCGATTCGAACCATCGACCCCCAGCTCGTGAAGCCGACGATGTACCCACAGCTCCACGAGGTACTTCCGGAAAATGGCAATCCATTGGACATCTGTATCTGTTGCTGTTCAACTTGGTGCAGTTTCTAAAGTGAGGGGCCCCGTCACCGTAGTCAGTTCCATCAGAAAAACAAGAGGCGCCTGGTTCAAGGACGCCACTTACTTTCGACCAGCTTTTAGACCGATAACGTAAATTTGTAGGTTTCGTGTCACACCAACGAAGGGCATCTCGCACGTCGCAGCAAAGGACCGTAAATTAATTTCTTTCGACGTGCAACCGCGATCTCGGTTACGCGGCGAATTTCGCGCGAAAGGACTCCGTCGCAGTACGGGGACCTCAGCCGGGGCCCGGTAATCCAGCCCGCCAACTGGAGGACCCGTAGGCCGGCGCTTTGCTTCGGGAGGCCAGTTTTTAAAACGAGCACTTCGTGCGTGACTGACTTTCGGCATCAAAAAGTCGGATGTAAACACAACTCAGGCTGCCTAGGATAACTTTCAACGGAGTTAATATATAACTGAATCAACAAGGAACGAAAACGCATGTGATGGCTAAATATTAGTACTTACAGGATCGCTGAATCTTCGGCCAAAGTTTCAAGTCGTCCACCCATCCAGCCTCCATCGCAGCCACGGTCGTGATCGCGGCGGGCTGAGCTCTCGAGCACCGTCGGAGTGCCCAAATGAGCTCTAAAGCTATCTACAGGCTGACTTACGGCAATCACGTCCTCAGAAGAAAGGTACTAACCAGGCACCGGCACAAAAAGCAAAACAAAGACGACGCGTAAAGAGGAACACCGCGATTCGATCACGTTGTAACAAGCTGCGGAAAGCTAGAGGAGCGGCAGATTGAAGCCACCTTATGGCGGATGAATCACGTGATGCCAAGATGGCGGCGGCGCCTATGGGAATTTGGGTGAAAAGGTCTATACGTGCGAATGTGCCTATATGACTGCAGGATAACTTCATGCGCATACGCGATAATAAATTAGTAGAATGCAAGCGGGTGGGGACTTCACTTCGTGCAGTACTGCGGGTCAGTACAGTTAAGAGATAAGAAGTGTGTTCGATTGAGCTTTTCAATGGCGCCTCCCAGGCGTATTAAGAAAAACCGTAATTGAAAAAAGTTACATTTCGCCTATGGACGCACAAAACAAACAAACTTCCTGACCAGCAACACTAATATAAAGGCGCGAGCTTGATGTACGCATACTTATTGGTTGTTAGAGCTTGTTGACTCGTACACAAGCAAGATCCCCAAGCGTCGCAGCGTCGAGATTCCCAGCACTGGCTCGTTCACATACCTCGAAACGCTAACAGAAAGGCTCGAGTACAAAAATACAACGAGCATGTGTTAAGACAAGCTATACGTCTCGGGCCTGTGCTAAAGCTTCGAAGTCTAGTCATTTAGTTTAGTTTAGAGACCAAAAATGACGCTCTCGGGACCAGAAAACATGAGATACGCTCCGTGTATAATCTCTTGTCGACGTGTCGATCGAAACCGAAACCATGCCACTCTCCTCCCTGGCCAACTAGTTCCCAGAGTGCAACGCGCGCCGTGTTGCATGCAGGAGTTTATGGAGGTAGTCTATTTTCTAACCTGGAGCTTTTTTCATATAAAAAGTAAGTGCCGGGAGCGATAAGGACCCACGGACCATGACTTTGGTATCAAAGCAGACAACTAAAATGAAACTGTCTTTGGTGATATAATGCAACCGCTTGAAAACATCACGTTGCCCAAGTCAGAAAGTTAAACAGTTGTGTTGAAAGTTTTAATAGAGTAGTAACAAACATGTACCAGTTTGCACAGAATGGCTCCGCCCCTTTGGCTCCGCCCAATTGGCTCCGCCCAAAGGGGCGGAGCCAAGCCCGATCCGACCAATCACAGCGCAGGAGGGCGGGGCCAAACCCAATCCAACCAATCACAGCGCAATAGGGCGGGGCCCTTTCCCTCTCTCCCATCCCAGTGGGCATCGATGGCCCCGCCCACAGGACATTAGCCAGTGACCAATCGGAGCTCAGCGAGGTCCCGTCACGTGTGAAGTCACGTGTCAGGCACGTGCCAGAAGCGTGTCACTTACCATGACCGCAGACCGCAAACCACAAACCGCAGACCGCAAACCACAAACCGCAGACCACAAACCGCAAACCACAAACCTCAAGTGTGGTTGACCAGGTGTTGACAAATGCGGTCATCATCTGACAACAACCACGTGATGTCACACAGGGTCCGAGCTTCGTTCGACAGAGGGCGCTATAGGACTTGAATTGCGAAGTACCAGGAAATGGACACAGTGTGCGCTGCTTGTGGAGAGGAGGACGAGACGGCTGAGCACTTGATACTCTACTGTAAAGGGCTTCACCCTATGCATACCGAAGACAACATAGATTTAATAAGGTCATTGGGTTTTAGAGACAGCGAAGGAAAAGTGGATTTCAAGACAGTAGAGATTACCAAGCAAAGATTAAGTGAATGGTGGCAGAAAGCGAGAGAAAACTAGGCATTTTCTTATTAACTGATGGCAAGGGGGATTTATAGCCTCACTTTCTTTTCAGTACGGAGCGAATATAGTTTTCACATTTAAATATTCTAAGCTTAAAGGGTAAGACAAAATGGCTAGGTGGCGTAAGCTACCGCCCGATCCAAAGGGCTCAGCCGTATTCATCCATCCATCCATTCATGCGGCGCTCAGGGCGTCTCACGTGTGCTGTCGCACAGGGTTCGTGCTGCATCTGAAGGAGGGCGCTGCGCTCCGGTCACATGACGGTCACGTGTTTTGAATTTGAATCGCTGCGCGTTAAATGCCCCTTTTATTCGATAAAAAAAGGCTCCGCGGTCAGCGGGGAATCGAACTTGCGACTTCTTGATCACCAGCCCGACGCGATATCCCCTGAGCTACGAGCGCATCGCTTTCGAGAGCGCTTAAGACGGGTTAGTTGTTCGTGTGTGTGTGTGCAATTCAGATCACGTGTTTTCCTGCCACATGGCCTTTGTAATGAGGTTAAAAACAGGATGCTTCATTGTCGCAGGGCATGTGACCATGGTTGTGTGACGTTGCTCGTATTCCTATCACGTGATTTCGCGCGCGCGCGATACAAGCGGTGTTCGCGCGGACTCGTAGCCTCGTGGCGCCCCATATATAACTGTCGCATGTTTACGCAATGTCCTATATATATGTGATATATGACGACGGCGCACCGTCATTATGGCGGTGACGCTCGCGGCCGTCAAGTCTCTTCTCGCGCTCATCATGGGCTCCTTTCTAATTGTCTGCGTGATCACCATCGGCGTCAGCATGTCGCACGCGAGCCTGCACGGAAATTGCACGCTCGAGATGAGTCTGAACAAGGAGATCAAAGTACATCAGTGTCCTGCATCCGTGCTAGCAATACGTGAATGGTCAAAAGAGGGCCATCCGAAAAGAGCCGGTGTAAATTTGGACAGGAATCAGACTGAGGCGCTGAAGCAATGTCTCAATGAGCTGGACGTTCTTGGTCCCCGGAAGCATGATCTCGAGTGTGAAGACAGCTGCATCATCAGCGAGTCCATGTACCTTCGAAGATGTCCTCTGAACATCTATCAAATTCGGCGACTGATCGGAGGAAGGAAAGCCTCATTGTACGGAATAAATCTCGATCGTGAAGCTATATTGCTCCTGTAAAAATTTTTGAATAAAAAATGATAAAACTCGCTACGTGTTTGTGTATTGCGATGTGCGCGCAGAGCCCACGATCGCTCGACGCGACGCGTAAAGGACACGAAAACGTTTTTTTCTTCATCTCTTTTATTGCTCAAAATCGCTCGCATTAACCCAACTGTTGTGCGAGGAGGCGTAGCCCCTCCATTTTACGAAGTATTGCGGGGGGGGCGCACGTCGGCGTCTCAAAATCTTCTCCACGATCCAGGTCTTGTTTTCGGCCAGGGAAACGCGCTGCAGTTCTGCCTCGTAAAAAGATCCGAGAACGGGCTCTTTTCTCACCATATCGACTAGGTGGTAGGTATTGGGCACACCTAATCGAATTCGGTCCACGATAAACACCTCGTCCATGAACGACTGCTTGTACTTCTTCACGAGAACGTGTCAATCTTTGGAGATGCGCACATGTTCACCCAGGTGAAATTTAGGTATTTTCACGCGACCGGGATCGGGGAACAAGTGAAAGAAAAATTCGGTCTGGTTTTGTGGGGTAACGTCGACCGGCCTAGCGTTCAGTGCCCTGTGGTGGCTAAAATTATAAGACTCGACGATTTCCGGGAGGATTTCAATTAATCGTTTGGTTCGTGCATACTCAAAGTACTTGTAAACCCGACTCATTATGGTGCGTTGTACGCGTTCCACGATCGAAGCCTTTTGCTTCAAATTCACGGAATACAATTGTATGTCGTTTTTCTCCAGAAACGAGAGGACCAATCTTCCGTAAAATTCACGACCACGATCCGTACATAAACGCCTGCTTTTCCCCATGTTGCGAAAGACAGTTTTCAACGCCCTGACAACTTCCTCGCCCGTCTTTCGAGCTATGGGGACGACGGTGAGAAATCGTGAGAACGTATCAATCACAAACAAAATGTATCGTTTTCCATCGTTGTATTTGGCAATTTTTTTAATTTCCACTAGGTCAGCCTGATAGACGTCTCGCAGTCCCAAGGATAGCGTTTTGCGGTAAACGCGAGGGCGCTTGGTTTCCCTGAACAGCGTATATGCGTCCGATCCTTCTAGAAACTTTTCCGCGGTTCTTCGTCCCGTATGTCGTGCGAGCCTGTTGATTCCACCGAAAGAGGCTGGATGACTTGCTTCGTAGTAGACGGCTTTGCTCCCCTTCTTTTGTGACGAAGACATGCTTTCTGGACGCACCGCTTCGTTGGTTGGTAGTGTCGAGCTCGAAACGCACTCAGGTTTAGGTGACAATTGATGAGAGAAGAAATGGCGCCTCTCATCCAGGGAGGCTGCCTGTTGTACAGCTCGTAGTGCAGAAGCTCTACAATGCTGGATCTCTCGAGCGGCTCTCCGTGAACCACCAGCGTTCCCTCGGGGGTGTAGGCAATTACCGAGGAAATCGCGCCGAGGAGCGTCTCGACCTTCGCTCGGTGTCGTGGGTGAAAAGCGGAAAGAATTTCCTCGTCGTTAAAGTAATCTTTGTCTAGAATATTTCTTCCATGCTCTCTCGACCAGGCGCTGCGAGGCACGAGGTGGTGGTGGTGCGATAGAAACGGGATCAGCAGGAGCCGTTTCGGACGGGGTCGGTGATCCTGCACTCCGCTGCTCCGGGGAAGCGGTACGAAGGCGCTTCGGCGAAGTGACCGAAGAAGAAGACGCACCTCGACAAATGGTCGCCCGCGCTTTGAGGGTTCTTCTTTTAAAGCGATCGTGATTCACGATGGTCACTGGCAGCTTCTCTTTGACCAATAACCTCGTGACGCGATCGAAATGAACCGGAACTGGCAATTTCTTTGAGCGTGAAACTAAATAGGAAACCAGGTCCACAATTTTGGATCCCTGTAGAGGTTTTTCGTCGATCGAAATTTCCAAGGTTTGCGGGTCCCAGGTGAGCAGCGGCCTCAGTAGAGCCAGAAGCGATCGACCCTTTTGCCGGTAGGTTTTGCTCAAGTAATTGACCATGACGGAGGGGTCGTCATCATCATCATCCTTACGCTCGCTCATCTGCGTTGTCCGTTCTTCCCTGCTAATGGGTGTCGCTCTAACCTCTTCACTGTGTGCGCTACTCTCATTCGACGTGTACGGACGTAACATTTTGTGTAGAGTTTGAATTATTTTCTTTAGCTTGATGTCGTCCGGTTCGTCGTCTTCTTTCAGAATCTCGGGAATGTTCTCTGTGTAAGGTACGAGATGGTACTTTTTCATGCTTCTCAGACTCCGATAGCCTTTGCGATGGCTCTTCCCCTGATCGTTGATATGAGGCCTAGAAGAGCAGGAAGAATCAGGGGTAGGAAACCTCCCTTCAATACCAGCGTCTTTCTTACGTTCTTGTGCGACTCTTTTCGATTTCCCAGTGACCGTATGACGGGTGCAAATCTCTTCACTTTCTTTTTTATATCCGCGGAGAGAGGGAAGTTTCCGGCGCACAGGTTTAAACAAATTTCCCTAATTATTTTCAGATGCTCCTCCTTGGCGTGACGTAGTAGTGATTCCCTTTGCCTACACGATTTGGCTTCCGACAACAGGTGCAAGAATCTTGCGTGCTTGGCGATGCGGTTCATTAGGACGTGTCGTACACGACTTCCGGACCCTCGTCCGGCAAGATTTTTGCTCTCACACGGAAATTATCGGGACAAGTTTGCGATAGGTCGATCAGCAGGTAACTGAACGGCGTTCTACACGCGTCCGAATATATACGCGGTAGAACCTGCCCCCTGCTAGCCCCAAAGAGCTGTCGGGATAGCACTTGGAGCTGATCGGCAATCCGCACTGAACGGAATATAATTAAGGTCGAAGAATTTAGGCTTATTGTTCTAAAGTACGCGTCTTGGAGGAACATGTTCTGCGTGATGAAAATGACCGAAGCATTATAGTGATGAGCAGCTCCTATAAAATATTCACAAATGTCTTTGAGCTTCGCTCGATTTGCGAGAAAGTCGTCGAATATGATCAGCGAGTCTCTGTCGGGGTCTAAATTTTGCGGGATCTCCTTGGTGAAGACGACCCCGCTCGTCTCCGAAAACCAGCTCTGGGGAAACACGTAGACGTAGTAGACGACGTGAAACTCTTTGTCGAACATTTCTCTTCTAAATCTCAACAAGCTGCGAATATACGTGCTTTTTCCCGATTTAGAGGATCCAATCATCGTGATTGACGCCGGCGTTTGGAAACGATATTTGTCCAGGCCCGAAGACATGACCATGCATGCTACGCTCGTAGACGAATGAAAAGAAGGCATCGCAGACACGTTTCTATGTACTCGCGCGAAGCACATTCCTGCGCGGCGGGAGACTCGCGCGGCTTTTGCTTCACGATAAATGTGCTCACACGCCCGAACGTATACCCAAACCACACAATGTTTACCCAACGAAGAATAACCGATAAAAAGAAAAAGCGGACGCTCCCCGAGCTCGGAGCTGACCGTGCGATAACAGGAAGACTCGCGCGGCTTTTGCTGCACGATAAATGCTCAGACGCGTCACAACAGTGCGGTTTATAACGACGCCCGAACGTATGCGCGAGTTTTTTTTTTGCTTTTCACCAAGTGTTTGATATTTGTATAAAGAGCTGTCGCGCGCGCGCCATCTGTTTCTTCATGTCTCGAGAATATCTTTGATGCATGCATATTGAATAAAAAAAGTAAAAGATCCATCCTCGCTTTGTGTCCTTTTTTGTGGCTTTATTTTGGAGATCAGGTTACAGAGCGGAGCAGCAGGAGAGCTTTAGCGCAGGAGAAGGAAATTGCTTGCGCACGAGTATGGAAATGTGCGTGTCGTTCCGTCGGTAGTCGCTCGACGAGAAAGCTTGGATGCACTCGCGGAGCGGTACACCGCAACACAGGCGCGCACCCACGAATAGACAGTAAAGTCCGCATGTGTGCGACAGAATCCCTTGAATTCATCTCTTGGAGTAGAAGAAACTCGCTGCATCTCCGATGAAGTCGTAAAATTCCCCGTGAATCGGAATCATTCCGAAACTGTCAAAATAACTAATTGCCTTGTCCTTTGGGCATACGTAGAAAAGAACCCAGTGTTCACCGAACGAAGACCTCGGTGCCGTATTCACTACGTAAAGACCGGGTGACGCTGTCTCTTGACCAATCTCGTCGCACGCGAACGTGCCACGAAACCAGGGACGCGTGCAGGGATTTCCCGCGAACATTTCGTAAAATTCGTGTTCTTCCATTTCAAGCGGCAAACTTGACGTTTCTCTCCTTGTCAATTTCCAGGACGCGAGGCGTCTCTGACATAAAGAGAATGGTGATGGCTTTAGTTAGATCTTGCTTGAAGGTCAAGGTGAGTCTCACGTTCGCCGTGGAGATTGGACAAAGACTCTGCTCTTCCCTGTCCGGAGTCAAAATATAGTAGAGCAGAAAGGAGTCTTTTGAGACGGCACCTTTAGAGTAGGGGACGTCTCTTCGATTGAGGCGGTGTTGGAAGCTCTTATAGGCCTTCATGTACAAATCTTGAGGAAAATCAAACTGCTCCGTCTGCTGGCAGCCACCCACGTCCAGGACCGCCGTTTTCAGGTTGAAGTGTTCGAGCTTGAATGGGTCGTGCTCGCGACTTCCCTGAAACGCCTCGCTCTTCACGAAAGCGACGAGGAGCTTTGACGGCACTCGATGCGGATACAGATCGTCGAGGACAATGTGCGACACACCGGGCGAAACGGTCCTGGTCTTGATCTCCACCCCACGTAGTAGATAAGTCGCGGGAGAGGACTGCAGACGTCTTTCGATGCCCACAAGCACCGTCGGGGCAACTTGCACGCGTCGAATGTAGAGCACAATGCGAGGAAGTTGGACGACGTGTTTCTGGGGAACCGCAGAAGCGGCCAAGAGCCTGAAATCTTCGGTATTTTGCCGCAGCACGGATACGAATATCCACCCCGTTCAAGAGAAGCTTTTCCTGCTGACATATGTCACTCATAAGAGGACAAAACAAATCACAGAGCGTACTTCCTTCGGTTCTTTTAAAGCGTGCCATAAGGCCCTTAGCATCGGCGGGAATGTCGAGCTTTTCGGACGTATTTACCGGGTCTTTTTCGTAGAGCATCGCGGAAAGAGAGTGATCCCTAGCCGTCTGGTTTGCGTGCAGGAGAATATCGAGATAAGAACGATAAGCATAATTCTCGTACTGGCTCACCAAAGTCTGATTCAGATACAGGTGCAAGTATTGAAAAAGGGAGCTTCCAAATGCCTGAACCGGTATGACCTTATCGTGCGTGACAGTTCCGTCCGTCGCGGTGGTGCTCGCGTGATCGCCATTGGCTCGCACGATTTTTGACTGGATGTGCAGGAAGCTTGATTTCAGATCGTAAAAGTGAGGTCCTAGAGACGGAACGTGAAATTCTAAGACGGAAGTGGGTGTTGTCGTGGCGACCGGAAAGAATTCGATATATTCGGACTTTTCCAAAGCAAAAGACGTAGGCGGAAGAGAGAACAGATCGAGCTCTCCGCTGGTGTACAGACAGGAACGCTCGTGCAGGGTAAAAATATCGCCCGTCATTATTTTTTTTTAGGTATCGAAAAAGTCATGCACGACCTTTCCTTTCTTTTGTCGTCCAGAGAGTGAACAGCACTGGCTGGACGCCTTTCTTTTATGCCCTCCGCCAGACTGCAGCTTTTGGAGAAACTCGTCTCTGGTGCTTCGATACGTGCGGCGGATTCCCTTCTTTACGGCGTCCTTCAGCGAGGAACCCTGTCTCATTCGCTCTGCGATATCTCTACCCGTGGACACTAGCTTTCGACCCAGGTAAGGGGCCACTCGCTTTGTAAACACTGGCGATAGCCTCTGATAAATGTCCGACTGTAGTCCGCTCCCAACCTGGAACAGGGGCCCGGACACAAAATGCGGGAGCGGTCTTTCTCCGGAACCCGAGAAATGTTCTAAACAACACGGTGGGGACTTTACGTGCATCTCCTAAAATGAAGAGTTGCTGCAACGCGACCCGATCCGTCCAGAAATGGGATGTAGCTTCCTCTCTCGCCAACAAGCTCGAGACAAATGGTGCTGACTTCTTTTACGATCACCTTCTTATATTGGGGTAGATTGAAAGAATACGATATCATTTCGTTTCGTTTTGACACTACGAATGGGACGACTCTCAAGAGAGGAGCTTTCACGTCGCCGACGTGCTCCGCTTCTATGATATCGCAATAGGCAAAAATGTAATTGCTGGGAAATAATATAACATCGCGGTCTGCCACCGAGAAGGAAGTGTACAAGCTTTTCTGGCCGTAGCCAAGCATGTGGGATAAGTGAGCATTGATTAATATATACCCGCTGTGGTGCAACTGTAACTCTACGACTTTGATGTATGGATTATAACGAAGCAATATTTTCGAGGAATTGAGCTTAAGATGAGACTGGTAGGCGCTGTTTATCGCGTTAATGAGATCTTCTGGCGATTCGTAAAAGCCCTCGAGGATCTCAATTCGGTCCTGAGTCATCAGGTGCTTTACCCTCGTCAGCTCTACCTGCACCTCACGATCGAATGTATCTTCCTCCACGGGGCTGCCTTCCACGGGCTGACCTGTTCCAAAAACGATCTCTGCAAATCCGAATTTTTTCGACAATGTAGGTGACATGCGCAGTGCGTTGTTTCTCTGGAAGCTTAAAGAGTAACATTTTCCTTTTCGCTCGAAGCTCGTCTTGGGACCAAAGAGCTCACGCAGGGCACTTTTCACCAGCGCGATAAAGTCTCGTTTTGGCTGTATTAGGAGCTGTTTGCTGCCTTCCACTTTCTGCACATCCGTAGGCCTGACCAAGTACAGCTCGTTAGATGGGCTCGTCACATTCTTGATGCTAAATGGGAAGTTAAGTTCCTCTAGGGCTACCTCGTACGGTTCATTTAATATAATAGGTTGGGACAGCTGTACTTTAAACTTGCTCAAACTATTGTCGTGAAAAATGTCCGACGAGGCATTTGAGAATAGATTCACGTAAAACTCATCCCTCATTTCGCTTCTTTCCCGACCGATCTGTACGTAGGTCGAGTGCAGACTGACCGGACCGCTCTGCAGGGTCCACTCTTTAACAAGGCGACCACCCGCAGGAGAGAGAGAGAGACGCAGTCATCTTAGGGTTAGTTATTTTATTTCCACGAGTCTACGGTATCCACGGTGATGAGGCGATAACGAAGAACGTCGGTGGCCAGGCAATGGATGTAGGTGGCTTCGATGTGGTGCTTATATTGCATCGCGCGTTTGATGGTCTTCAGCGTATCCGCGATGAATTCCACCACGTCCGTCGTCTCCGATGCGGTCACCTTGGTCAACACCTTGCCCGACCAATGGGATAAGAGCACAAAGGGCTGCTCGTGCGATTCCCACTCCTTGTCCCGCCCCTTGGAGCTCTTGTAGACGTGGACTATTATCCTGAACACAACGGGGTCCACTTCATATGGAACGAACTTGACAAAAATGACGAGGTCCACCACCAGATCCAACGCAGACACAAAGAAGTTGTTGTTTGCTTTTCGATGTGCAGCGCAGGCTTCGACATCGCTCCATCGAGTGTGATCTTCTTCGCAGCCGTCGAGACGTTCACGCACGAGCATATTGTCAGACCGACCTCCGGCGCACGAGTGACGTTCCGAGCCCCCACGCGACAGCTGAATAAACAAAAGCGAGCGAGCGGAGCGTCGAAACAATGTATTTCATTCGCAGATGAAAAAAAAGAAAATAACATTCCGAGCTCTCGAGACATATAAGGGAACCTGTCTAGACTTCTTCCTGCATGACGGAATTGTATAGATAGGCTTCGCCACATGACCTAGAGCAATGACGCGTTCAAATTCCGTGGAGGGTTGTTTGTTTTTCACCCAGATTACGAAAGCCATTCCCCAGGTGACGAGTCCGCGCGAACACCGCTTGAATCGCGCGCGCGCGAAACCACGTGATAGGAAGTCGAGCAACGTCACATGACCTGCGGCAATGAAGCATCCTGTTTCTAACCGCATTACAAAAGCCAAGTAGCGCGCGGGACATCGCGTGATCTGAATGCACACACACACAAACAACTAACCCGACTTAAGCGGTCTTCGGAAGCGACGCGCTCGTAGCTCAGGGGATAGCGCGTCGGGCTGGTGATCAAGAAGTCGCGAGTTCGCTTCCCCGCTGGCGGAGGAGCCTTTTTTATCGAATAAAAGGGGCATTTACCGCGCAGCGATTCAAATTCAAAACACGTGACCGTCATGTGACCGGAGCGCAGCGCCCTCCTTCGGATGCAGCACGAACCCTGGGCGACATCACGTGAGCGCCCTCTGTCGCCACAACCCTGTGTGACATCACGTGGTTGTTGTCAGATGATGACCGCAGCTGTCAACACCTGGTCAACCACACTTGTGGTTTGAGGTTTGTGGTTTGCGGTCTGCGGTTTGTGGTTTGCGGTCTGCGGTCATGGTAAGTGACACGCTTCTGGCACGCGCCTGACACGTGACTTCACATGTGACGGGACCTCGCTGAGCTCCGATTGGTCACTGGCTAATGTCCTGTGGGCCGGGCCATCGATGCCCACTGCCTGTCATTGGTCACTGGGATGGGAGAGAGGGAAAGGGCCCCGCCCCTCTGCGCTGTGATTGGTTGGATTGGGTTTGGCCCCGCCCTCCTGCGCTGTGATTGGTCGGATCGGGCTTGGCTCCGCCCCTTTGGGCGGAGCCAAAGGGGCGGAGCCATTCTGTGCAAACTGGTACATGTTTGTTACTACTTAATAGATCATTCAGTCACTTCCGCAACTCTATAAACAATCCGTTATGGGTATGGCCTCCGCTATATATACCGTAGCGGAGCCCTGTTTTCATGTTTGAGATAACGTTTGCAACCCGTTGCAGAATATAGCGTTACGAGAGCTAACGCAATGCAACTATTTCGGACACTAAAGCTAAAATAAAAGTTTGTACAGCAATTGTTAGTAATCTTCTATTCACGTCGCTATCTAAATAAAACAGTAATTTATAATCGAGTAAGCTTATGTTCATCCTTGCTTCTTTTAAAAGTACGTCCAGTACATTTGCGACGAGTAGACTTGAGATCCACGTTGTTGACGCCGGGTCGTCTTGGTCGTGTACTACAGCCGCGCTCGTTTCGCGACACGAGAGAGACCGCGCGATAAGGGACTAATGGCCCGTTCACACTGGAGGCGGATCCGCAAACGCGAGGCGGTTCGGGTCATTTCCAGCCGCAAAAGCGGCTGGAGCGGCGCGGTTGGCGCGCGTTTTCAGGATCGGTCCGAGACCGAATTTTCAGAACCGCTTTCGGCGACCGCGGAGCGGTTCCCGAAAGTGGGCCAATAGGAACTCGATGCTGCCGTGACGTTTGGTTGACGTCACGCTAGCATCCGCACAGTCCCAAGATGGCGACCATTGACACCACCGGTGCAGCGGAGTCGACGAAAAAGAAGAGAAAACATCCGGTGAAGACGGAGGTCCTATTGGACCTTATAAAGCAGTACCCTTGTCTTTACGACAAAAGGCATCCGAGGTATAAAGACAACAGCTACAAGGACGAGCTTTGGAGCAACCTCGGCGTGCATCTCGGCGGTGTCGAAGGTATGTACTTTTCTTGTTCTCAGGAACGAATATTGTTATTTGGCTCGGATTCTATTGTCCTCCAAAGCGCTCAAACACTCTTCAGCTGCGAGTTAGGAAAACTACCAATTTCGGTGTGATGCGCTATGCCAAGACTCAGCTGACCGAGGGCTATCGCAAGCGAACATATCTGTTCGTAACGCGCGCGTGTGCGGTCGGACGAGTGCGCGCACGTGACTTTGGAAGGAATCCCCGGTGCACGAGCGCTCGTGCAACGGTAGCGTTGTTGAAAGCTCGGGGCACGCGAACGGAGTATAGACCTTTCCAATGTTTACAAAATCACAGTCCAGCGTGCGATCTTCACAGCCTAGCACGTGCGTGTTCGTCGCTTCGGAAAGCGAGCAGAGCACGCTTCATACGCACGAACACTCAAAATGGCACCGGCCACACGCCTTTTTTTGGAAATGTCTATAGAAGGCACCTCCTCCGAACGAGCATATTTATAGAGCAGCGCTTCAGTAACCATCATTCAGCACTTTGTAAGCAGCGGCAGTGTTTGAGCAACAATTCTTACAATGCAAAGATTTGTTTTGGTGTCAAAAGTTTGTGCATGGCGGTTTCATTTTTTTTCAGGAAGTGTCTTGGCCAACAAATTCAAGAATGCCAAGGATTCGTACCAGAAGCAAAAAAATAAAATATCAGACAGCATGAAGAGTGGTGCTGGGGCAGGGGAGGTTATCAAAATAACTTGGCCCCACTACGTTCAGATGATGGAAATAATGGAGCCAGTGTTGCCCACTCCAAGGTATGTACTCATACCTCTTTAAAAATGTGTGGAACTTTGTGATACAAAAGCACTAATCACCCGCATGTCATTTCGGCCTCCACACAAACTTGGATTTTTATGGTGAAATGAGGAAAGTTTTAGTTGATTAAGCAACGTTACAAATATACCTAACTTGTTCTTTATACATTTGTTTGCTGTCACATCAATTCACC
Organism: Ixodes persulcatus; assembly: GCA_013358835.2. Taxonomy (NCBI): domain Eukaryota; kingdom Metazoa; phylum Arthropoda; class Arachnida; order Ixodida; family Ixodidae; genus Ixodes; species Ixodes persulcatus. Next base: position 79,182 of record JABSTQ010008481.1, on the reverse strand, counting down.
ATGGCGATGCTTTAACAGCAGTGGCACCAGCAGTGGCTCCACCACCAGTGGTACCAACAATGGCAGTGGTCACCTGGAGGAAAGAAGGTTGGTATCGGATGTTCCAGTATTGTGTTGAAGATTGCTATTGATATATTTAGGTGGACGAAATTCTTGCTTTATCTACAGGGCTGATGAGCAAAATGATGACCAGTCGGAGCCGTGAGTTCACAATGACACTTTTTTTTATTAAAGCCCAACATATTAAAACATAGCTTCATCAAAATCCCTTTCTTTGCAGGCCCGAAGAACGGAGAGCATTGGGCGTGACAGGCGGCAGCCCAATGTGAGGTTTCCTCTATCATAGTTTGATTGTTGATATAAAAAATTTGCATTCATCCTCAAGGATATCATTTAAAATTACAATGAATGTCACATGTGATCACGCTACACTGATGCCCTAAAGACATGCAGAAAATAAAACTCGTATGTACAAATGCAGGCAAAACGAACAACGGCGGGCACGTCAGTCACCTGCCAGCAAGTCAAGGTAAGCAATTTAGAAAGTACTTATTCTGAGCTTGTTTCACACAAATTTGTTATACCAGGCCAGAAGAGAGCGGCTCTGGTACGCAGGACGCCATCGGTGCCTGTGTCGGCCTACTGCAGAACATTCAAGAGAGGCGTACCAGGAGGGCCGAGAACTGCCAGGACGTTGTTCACCACTTTAGCATGGCAATCGCTGGTCGACTGAGAACCCTTGATGAGCGTAGCCAGTTGCAGACAATGCAGGAAATAGAAAATGTTGTTTTTTCAGCGCAAATGCAAGCCATCTATAGGCAAGAGGCGGAGTCCTGAACTAGGAACGAATAAATCACTTGTAACAGCAGTTCGTTTCATTAGTTTCCACCAGGTCCCATGACCAAGGTGTCCTGTCAGGGGACTGCTCCTCCGTTCACAAAGTGGTGGGTGAGCTTTGCCCGCACCCAGTAGGCTTCCCTGTAAATAGAACAGCCACACCATAGACGGTGAAAGGTTAAGAGTGCAGTAGAAGCTCCGCCTCCAGCAAACACTCGGTGACTTCCGTTGCGATTTAGCTGTGCGTGCATGCTTTTGCTATCAAAGATAGAAAGTTTGCACTGGAAGTGGGGCTTTGAGCTAATGTTTAGAAAGACATAGACTTGCAATTATAAAACTTCTACCAAGTATTCAAAAAGTATTCGATTTGGTTTGGTTTCATCACTATTCGATTCGGTTACAAAAATCACTATTTGCACACCTTTAATTATTAGAGATGGTACTTCTTGTGGGAATTGTCAATAGAGTCTCAAGTTCTACATTTGCTGCGTATACTAGCCCGAGATTGACTTTAGCACGGATAAAATAACACAGTGAGGAAAATGGAACATGCCTGGTTGAATTGTAGCCAGTTCTGGGGAGGGCTTGAAGTGTGGCGTTCTGATTGTCAGTATCGCCCCTCTAACAGCCACTGACGCTCCGTCCTTCCCAGTCTTCATGGTCAGCTGTGCCGGGAGGGCAGTACGATGTGGCTGATACCTCTGAATCCTTTAAAAGAAAGTTATGGAGCACAACGCATCCCGCAACAATCTTGTCTGTATTTTCTTCGTTGGCTCGGAAGGGTCTTCTCAAGATGCGCCATTTTTGGGCAAGGATGCCGAAGGTATTCTCTACTACTCTCCTGCCACGTCTGAGGCGGTAATTAAAAATCTTGCGCCGACGCCGCAGCTCCTTTCTGTTGGTTTCATCATTGTCCGATAGGTCTCCAGCGTCGTCGTCCGGCAGTTGCTCGTCTGCTGGGTCACCAGCTTGGGGAGCGCTGGTCGAAGGGCGAGCTGCAGACTGCTGTCTTTCCTCAGTTGTTGGGATGAGGCCTGCAAAATAATAACCAATTTCTTAACCTATTGCCTATTAATCATGAGTCTCTGTGGTGTCACTCCTTACAGACCACAAATACTGTCCACAAGCCTAACTTCAGTAAGTCTTACCTGTCAGGCAGACAAGAATCATGAGAACAACACAAAGGAAACGTTTCCTTTCATTTTTGTTCACACTCCCTGTTTTAAAAACTATACGCGCTTTGTTGTACTGCCCATACGTCCCGAATGCAGAAAGCAATCAGAGTACATATGCACATCTGCGTGCAACATGAAGGCAATCTTTAAACCTGGTTCTCACAGTTGCCTTGGTTGTGCTCAGAGTAACAAAAGAGACTGAGACAAGCCTGCACTGCAAACAATGTGACAAGCAATGCAACAAGTAGTTTCGTAAAGCAATCATGAGGCGCGGTGGTCCCAGTGTATCATTTTTTGCTACTGTTTCGATCACTCTGAAAGAACCAATGAATCTGTTTGAACTAAGTGTACACATGAAAGCATCCTGTGCGCCTTTGCAATGTTTACAGATACACCGCTCAGTGTGCTTGTTCGTCGCTTGTGAAAGCGAGCACACTCCATAAGCATGAACACCGCAAATGGTCAAGGTTGGACACAGTAAGCAAGGGTTTAAGATGGTAGACAGTATATTGGGCGACAGGTTAAAAGTGCAGCGGTGGATCAGCCTGCAGAATGTGCTCGATGCTTTCCGTCGAGCTTTGAGCGTGTGTGCATGCTCGCGCCACGACGGCTAAAAAGCTTGCGGTGGAGGCAGAGCTTCCACTGTGCTCTTCACCTGTCACCAGCTATAGTTGCGACGTCTCTAAGCGGAAGCACCTGAACTACGGTAGTGTGAAGTTGCATGCGGGGCCTGTGACGACACGGGCCCCACACTGCAGCCCAATCTGGCTAACCCTCTTGTTTTTTTCGAGGTTCGGATAGTTTGAGAGACTCCGCCACGCGCAATCTGGCAATCGTTTTATTTGTTTTACAATTAGTTTTCTAGCATTTAAAAACAAAGAATTGATGTGTACGACGGGGTGCTTCTATAACGTGGTCTGTATCAGAAGAAACAAATGGGCGCTGAAATTTCGTTTCCGTTCTATTTTAAACTTCAAATGTTGCACATTGCAGGGATGAAGGGCTTAAGGGTTCGTCCATTTCTGGAGCTTTTAGGTCATGCGAGCAAATAGTGCTCAGTAACATTACAGACATCAGTCAACAGTAATAATTTAGTTGACATGTGTCCGTCGCTTCACTGACATAAAGAAGAGTGCTATGCACTCGTGGCCGAAACAAGTTGAATTGATCCCTATCACGTCTACATCTGATATGCCGCTGTCGTTATAATCCTTGGGGGAAGGTGTAACATACGATATGAGCCAACAAACCTCATGAGGTTATTAATGAGCTGGCTATAATGGCGACCGAAATCAGCTGTCGTTAGCAGCAACTATCAGCAGCATGAGTGTCCAACATGTTTATTTTTACAAATTTAGGTTACGTTCAGGGGTTAGCAGGTTCTCAAACAATTTATGTTGATCCGCAATTAAATGTGTCTTCATCCGTAACGCATTTCGAATCCTTGCAAGATATAGACCAAGTTATGAAACAAAGCAACACATTACTTACTTTTCCTCGGGTATGGCCTCATGAGGTAGGGTTTTAGGGGAAAGGCCTCATCCCCAAGCAAGACGTATGGCAGGTCCCCTTCCTCTCCAACGGCCGCTGGAGGAGGCAGCCCCTGCTCCCCACAATTAATGCGCTGCTGAAGCTGGCTGCGGGCGAAAATTCCCCCGTCGCTCTCACTGCCGTGGTGTCCTATTTCAACATAGAGAAACCTGAAATTAAAAGGTACTATTAACACAGAATGTATTATTTGAGGCAGCTGCCTGTATAGTGTATGAGCACACCTGCGCTGCACACCCTTCAGGGCTTGTTGAAGGGATTCCTGGTGGGAACTCCACTCAAGTGAGCAAAACTCTAGACGAGGTAGTATCAATGTTCTTGGCGGCATAATGTGTGCAACATGGGCTACAGAGCCTAGTTTACGTCGCGCCTTCGCTACAATTTCCCTTATGCAGCTTGTAAAGCTCGGGTGGCTGTCGAAATTCACTCCCAGCAGTGTAGTTCACTGGACAAGAGGCTGGGGGGGGGGGGGGGAAGTTTCTTTGCACCCGCCAAAGCTAAACCTCGAGTGGGGGTGCAAGCCGAAGCTAGCGTCTCTTGCTGTCACACACACCAGATCTGACCATGGTACTTTGCGTCTCCCAGTTTCCTTCCAAGCATGTGATTGTTCTCTCCCCTCGCCCCCTGCACACACTACCACAATTTGTGAAAAGTATTGTGCAGATATTTGGCACAGCCACACTTCCTTCATGTGCACTGTCAGCACGGAGCTTTCAACATCGGCTTCAATGCCGGCGGAATGGAGGTTCGAGACCGAGCACTTCCCGCCACGCTTTCTTCTTATAATTGTGGATCTTCGTGTGATGCGCTTCCGTTACTAAGCAGTGCATCACAGGAAGTGCTACGAGCTAGCCTCAGTACATTAAGTTTATGTTAAAAGCAGTTTTGCAAAATATCGGTAGGAATCAACAAGAGTTCAACAATTGTACTTCATGGTAACATACTCTACATTCTTAAACATGACTGCATAAGGTTTTATGCACAGAGATGTGTATGTGTGTATGCTGTAATTGCACCATAATGGGGAATGGTTTCAGCAAACATCAAAGGAGGTCAAGTATTACAATAACATGAAAACAGCCGTACACGCAAAGTGTTCTTTTTGACGTAAGTCTTCCCACCTTTCACTTGAAACTGCTTGCGTACCCTTCATTGGGCAATTTGTCTTCAAATCACCTGCTTTAGCAATAGAAGACTCAAAACTTGCCTGTATCTTGCATCGCTGATGGCCAGCAGCGACTTGCTGAAGGAGCCTTTATAGTTGTAGTTAAGGCTGCCAGACAGCTTTGGGCACTCAATGATAACATGTTTCCCGTCAATCACTCCGATGCAGTTGGGGACGTTCCATCTGTCTTCAAAATCAGCAGCGACCTGTGGCAAAATAGATCCCCAGTAGTGTCTTAGTTTTCTCAAAAGCCCATGAGAGTTGAAGCGTACTAGAATACGTACAAGAATTTTGCCCAATTTTCGTGTTTGTCACTTTTAAATGCAATGTCACCAGAAATCATTGGCAATTACAGCCTTCATTTATTTTTATCAACCAATCACACAAACATTGACTTCTTGTCAAGGCTGGGCAGAGATACTCAAGAAAGTATTGCGGAATAAAGATACTGAGATGAATTAACAAAGTATTCCGGAATAGCGATACTGAGATGCATTCGGTTTGGTTGTATCGAAATATTTCAGAGACACTTCCGCGAAAGAAGCAAAAATGTCCGAGAATACAGATACAGGAGTTCAGAAAAAAAGCACACGTACACAGTTCTGTGTACGTGTGCTTTCTTTTGTGTGCCTGTTGTGAGTGAATGTCTTGTGCGCTGTTTCACCCAAGCGTGAATAACCAACTCGCCCAAGTCTTCATCCTATTGTCTATTCTATCAGAGCGACTTTGTCTTATACGGATAAGAAAGCATTGTCTGCCCAACCTCGGAGCAGGAGGACTACTATAGCTTCACAAAAGCGAGTCTACCCCAAACTGCCTTTTTTTTTACCCTGTCTTCCTCTTTTTCCATGATGTTTGTAATTTCTTTGTTGCATTTCAGTTTACTACATTCTTCCTCGTCGTCTGGACGGTAAAGACGAAACTTTTACACCATTGCCACATTTGCACTAGCACGACCCCCCCTCCGCGGCAGCCAGTTTTAAACAAGAAATGTAACCTGGTGGAGTATCGCGCTACACTCGATACTTCGTAAAAGTATTTCGCTACTGAGATACATTCTGGAAATCTATTTTGATACAGAAATACAGATACTCCCCCCAAATGTATCTCTAAGATACTATGTTGCACTGTTCGATAGTTTTTGAGGAAATTAGGAAATTTTTTCAGAACATAAAGGTCTAAATTTTCAGCTGTTCTAGCATGACAAAATTAATTTTACTGCCTTCGTAATGCACGAAATTTTGCAAAGTACTCATGTACGAAAAAGACATTGAGTAAAGCTACTTACAAGTGCATAATTTTGGGGCATTTTGTTTGCTCGAGTAAAAAATTGCATGCCTTTTTCCACTCCTCGGGCTGTTCCGGACAGGCTACGCAAAAGAGGCCCAAGCACCTCCCACAGGGCGGTGCACACCTCGGAGACAATTCCCCAACAGGTCGACCTTCCGATCATAAAGTTGAAGGATGAGCTCCGTAGTGTCTCCCCAGCACCAAGAAATCTTGGCAGAAAACAAAGAAATGTTGAAAGCAATGGTTCAAGAACTTTACATATCATATGGTTGGCATTACTGATTGTATGACATAAGAATTCAGTCACTGAGGGACACTTCTCAGTCACTAGTACACTTTTAACTTCTTGCGAATTCAAATATGTCATAGCTGTTCAGAAAATTGGATAACTGCGTCAAGCCTGCAGCCGAACGAGCTCTTATAAATTGTTTCATCAAAACCCTCTACGTGACTCTCACTATTTGGTACACAATTTTAAGCACAGGTTGATGGTATCATTTTTCCGCTTGGTTTTACGGTATCTCTGAATTTCGAGCATTTGCGTCAACAGCTTAGTTTTTTGAATGTCGAACTTTTGCGTCAACAGCTCAGTTTTATGGTATAATTTCTTGGATGTCGAATTCTTGCGTCAAAAATCCGTACTGACTTGCGTGTGTGCGATTATTGTTGGAGTTATTACCTAGATTTCGTACCATCGGGCAATCAATTTCCTTCCCTCTATTTTGCTCGCAATTACCTTATCGTTAGTGCGAGGCGCACGTCTGGAGGAATGGCCTTCCGGAGGTTCGAGTCCTCCTTCTTGATCCGGTCGCGGACCAGGCCCAGGATCGTGTCAAACGCGCTGAGAGGCATCCTGAGGAAACTGATAGAATAATGCTATACTTATTCTCGATCTGCTACGTTTCCTTTTTATGAACAGGTAATGTGAACATAGATAGATCACTTACTCGCGGTAGTACTCCACGTCCCGCGAACGCGACAGGGGAACGAGGCTCGTTCCCTGTCCCTTCTCGTCTCTTTCATGGAAGCAAGGGCGGACCCACCATCTTCTGGGACGTTTGCGCTCATCTCTGCCCTGAGACGCCAAAACAACTGCAACTAGTGCTACACCAGCAGCCTCTTCGTCGCTGAGGTCCTCATCACTGCTGCTCGCGAGGTGTTCCATGCTTGTTTTTGCGGGTGGCTTCTTGTTGGATTTGAATTGGAAACACAAGTGGATTCTGGATTGTAAAACAGGGTTGCCACTCGCAAGTCTCGTAAACCCCCCGAAAGGATGCGTGTTCGCCGAGAAACCGCCAACCGCGCCGCTCGAGTGTGAACAGGGCCGCTTTGGATCCGCATCCGCAAACGCTTCGCAAACGCTGCTCAACCGCCAGTGTGAACGGGCCATAAGTCGGCCGCATAAAAGAAAACAAAAGTGCGAAAAAATTATTCTTTCACTTTGCTTTTTTTTTTTGCGAGTGCGTTATTTGACATGTAGCACACAGTAGCAGGAGGCGCGCCGCACAAACTAAAAAAGCGGCGGTGAACCGTCCGCTGAGGTGAATCATCCGTTCCTTCAAGACCGCGAATCCGGCCTCCCTCCCCCCCTCCCCCCCCCCCCCTTCGCCCCGCAACCAGAATAGAATGTCTGTACTACCCTTTCTTCCAAGTGGACTCTTCCCGAATGAATACTTGACCTTGTTTCCCGGATCCGTTGCTTCGTTCCTTCGCCGAATCGTCATTTCAGTGTCATTTCATTTCTTGTGCGAGGCTATGGTTTTTGAAGAAAAAAAAAAAAAGAAACGGGTGTCCCCGCAAGCCGGTCGTGGTCCCGATGTTGACAAAGCGCGAGACACATGCGCGTCAAAACTGTCCGATCCGACGTGCGAACCGCCGGAACGACGTTCGAGGGCGAGGGTTTTCGTCGCACCGGAGCGTCGGACGGGGCGGCCTCCGTCCGGCGCCGGCGTGCGTCCAACTTGCAAGATATCGCCGCACGGCTGTCCGATTTTCGGAGTGCCGCAGCCAATGGCAGCACGGATGGCGCGAAGGTCATGTTGTCACGTGACTTTCGGCCCGATCGGGCGAGGAGGCGCTTCGTGGTTCGGGCAGTTCGGAGAAGCGGATCTCCCCCTCTTTCACAACGCCTACACACACACATCTGGCGGTGTGCGGTGAAGGAGATGGACGCCATCGAGTTTTCTCGCGCGCACAAAACAAGCTGCTGATCTTGCGCGCCATAGCAAGCCGGCCTTCTGGGACCGATCGAGGCCGTCGAGACCCGAATGTACTTCGTTTCACCTTACGATGGAGAGCAGCGGACGCTACGAGCCATTCCAATGCCGTGTGAGTGTCACGTGAACTTCAGGAGAGACGCAGCAATGCGCGGTGTGCGTAGTCACGTGATTTGTACGCAGTGCTCGCTTCGCTGGGATGGCTAACCGCCGGAACGACGTCCGAGGGCGAGGGTTTTCGTCGCAACGAAGCGTCGGACGGGGCCTCCGTCCGGCGCCGGCGTGCGTCCAACTTGCTAGATATCGCCGCACGGCTGTCCGAATTTCGGAGGGCCGCAGCCAATGGCAGCACGGATGGCGCGAAGGTCATGTTGTCACGTGACTTTCGGCCCGATCGGGCGAGGAGGCGCTTCGTGGTTCGGGCAGTTCGGGGAAGCGGATCTCCCCCTCTTTTACAACTCCTACCATAGCCTCCTCTATGCTCCTACACGACACACACATCTGGCGGTGCGCGGTGAAGGAGATGGACGCCATCGAGTTTTCTCGCGCACACAAAACAAGCTGCTGATCTCGCTCGCCATAGCAAGCCGTCCTTCTGGGACCGATCGAGGCCGTCGAAACCCGAATGTACTCCGTTTCACTTTACGATGGAGAGCAGCGGACGCTACGAGCCATTCCAATGCCGTGTGAGTGTCACGTGAACTTCGGGAGAGACGCAGCAATGCGCGGTGTGCGTAGTCACGTGATTTGTACGCAGTGCTCGCTTCGCTGGGATGGCTCCTAAGGTCCGCTGCAGTCCATCGCGATTGAGTGATGTTGAGCAGAAAAGTAACCACACGGAAAATCTCTACAGACGCACACTTTAATAGAATGTAATAAAAATATATGTTTGTTTTAAAGTCAGAAAAACCAAGAAGGGCGATGGAAGTATTTTAGTTTTCTAGGCTAGGTGGCGCGAGCTACCGCCCGTTATATATATAGCCATTAGCATTTATCCATTCATTCGGTAGAGGGATACCCGAAACTGGGCGGAGCTGAGCGGAGCGACGCAACGACGCGTCGGAAACCATGTGTCGCGAACCGCCCTGTGCGGCGATTCGGAGCAGCCATCTTCCCGACAGTTCGCACGCCGGACCGGACAGTTTTGACGCGCATGTGTTTCGCTCTTTACAGCGTGTGTCGGACGCAGTCGCTCGCCGCAACGCAGTGCTCGCTCCTATCGACTGGATTTGGTGTTCTGTTTTACACAGAACTGAAATAAACGCTGCACGGATTAGCTTTCGCTGTATGGTACGTACGCTTTATTTCAAGAGTATATGTTTCTCGCGGAGGTGACGGGGCTAGGAACGTATGAATCCCGGAGAAAAGCTCACCGGAGAAAGACTCACCGGAGATAAGCTCACCGGAGAAAAGCTCACCCACTTTTGTGCGAGCCCGGAGAAAAGCTCACCCACTTTTGTGCGAGTCCGGAGAAAAGCTCACCGGTCTTTTGACATACCCGGAGAAAAGCTCACCTCGAATTAAATTTGTATATAAAGTGGTCGTTATCATTTAATAGCAGTAATGCAACAAAGGTTTTAGTCGCCTCTCACACAGGTGGTACGCTGTGCAACACCGTTAGTGCGACGCGATTTTTCGCATTTTACTTAGAGAAGAGATAGACCATCGTCAAACATTTATCGCATAAATCTGTGCCCCGAATGATCAACTTCCACAACACTAGTAGTTATGATGGCAACCTCTGAATTCTAAGAAAGGCACAAAAAAAAAGTCTATGTTGACAGTTTTACGTTGTGTACACTCTTCACGTCACGTGGATCTGCTGTAGCCAAGGGTAGGAAAAAGATCCAATATTAGTTTTTATTTAGATCCGACTTTTTTATATTTAAATGAGATTTATTTAATTTAAATCAGATTAATTTATTTGAAATAAATGCAGCTAGAAATAATTTATTATTTATGATTACTATATGTAGTTCTAAACACGACAGATTGTTTGGTCAATTCTTCGTCAGTGAAACAATGTGGAAAAAATATAATTACTGACATTTTCACAAATTTTGTTCGTGAACACCCCGCCATAAAAAGATAAATACAGCTTAATTTTTTATCTTTTTTTGTTAGCGGTTGTATTTCAGTTGAGTGAACGTATTTCACCCGAATGAACGCTCAATTCTTCGATTCGTAGGTGAGCTTTTACCGCATCTATCAAAAGCCCGGTGAGCTTTTCTCCGCATCGGACAGTTTTGCGGTGAGCTTTTCTCCGGTGAGCTTATCTCCGGTGAGCTTTTTTCCGGTGAGCTTTTCTCCGCCGCCCGGAGCGTATAGACGTGTCGACTCGCAACTACGTGATCAAGCAAAAAAAAAAAAAAAACATTTCCATGATTATGACGATTATTTTTTGTGCGCCCTATTGTTACTAAAGTTAAAGCAAATAGGCAGGCGAGCTGGTTAGGGATAGATAGACATAGTTTCGTGTCTGTCTGTCCTTTTTTTTTTGTTCCTCGCTCCAGGGTCACTATGTCTACTTGTCATGTAGGAAGTAACGCGACGAAAGGCGTCTTACTTGCCATGCCAGTGATAAGTCGCCACCTGTACTTATCGCAGCTGCAAGGTCTCATCCACAATGAATAAACGCGATCTCGAAGTGGGCACAAACGGCGTGATTCTCGCGAGACGCACGCCGTGCTACGCGCCTTGCTTTTTTTTTTTTTCGTTTTTGTTAAACTAGTGTACCACCGGTAGCCCCCGAAGCTCCGCTTTTTCTCTCCTAGCATTCGCATGGGCAGTAGTGGGATTGCTCTAGGTGACGGTAACCAAGCCCTCAAGTTGCCGTCACCGCCATTGAACATGTTCGCGGCGGCAGCGGCGGTTCGACCGCCGCTGCCGCCGAGAACATGGGGGAGGAATTTTCGTCCCCTTTTCAAGCGCACCAGGTTGCGGTGCATCTAAATCGGTGAAACGGAACGGGTGCGATTTCCTCCCTTCCGTAGGCGACAGGGAGGAGCATCGGTTTTTCCTCTATTTCTCCTAACTTTTTTTTTAGAGTGTTCACTTCCGAAGCAGCGCGGTACTCGTCCCTCCTTCTTTCACGGTGTCGCTGCTCTAAAGCGGAAGGTCACGTGGTGCGCTCTCGGAGCTCGATTGGCTAAATGGCTCATCGACTGCCACTACGGTCCATCTTGAGGTCAAACATTCGCGGACGTGTAGGCCTCCGTACCTACAGTGGCGCAATCAGCTCCGACACATGGACATTTCGTAGCCAAGCGGCCAAGCGGTGCTTTGAAATCGCCGCCGCCGCTACCGCGCCGCCAGGATCAACCCAAGAAACAAAGGAAAGTTGAAGCTCTCCAGACGATGATGCATTTTGTATTACGTATGCAATAAAAACGAAATGTAAAAATATCTCACAATATGTTAGGTTTAGTCTTGGCAACATGAGAAAAATATACGCCCGCAACTTTTCCCATTTAAACCAATTATTGACACAATTGGCCCTGAACCATTTTCGTTGAACCGGTAACCGCCACATCAGATTATCGTTTCGTTCCGGTTCAGGTTAATATGAAGCGTGCGATTTCGGTTTCGGTTTTTTTCTGGTTCGGTCAAAAATAACGGTTTTGATTCGGTTTTCGGTTCGGGTTCGGTTCGACACCCTTCCATAAACTACATATCTTTTTAATCCGCTAATTTCAGTAACTCATCTTCCTCTCGAAGAACTAGTTCAAGGATTCCTTGGCAGGAAACTTGTAGAAACAAAGCATCCAACTAGAAAAAGGAGGGGAAAATACTAAAAGTTACGAGTAATTTTATTACTTCCAAAAGAAATCAAGTTACTTTCGTAATTACTTTCTAATAAATGCATTCAAGTTCTCACAAAATCACTTCAGATTAAAATAGATTACGAGTAAATCGAGTACTTGGAATGAGTACCTTACAAGTCTAGCTAACCCTATTGGAAAACCCCAATATGAACAGCGTATTATGGATATTGGTTAACAATATCCTTTTATTGTATTACAATACGATATGGATAGTGTATTGGAAAACATTACATTTATTGTATTGTATTACAATAAGGGTTTGTTATGGGATCCCAATATCCATAATACGCTAAAAATATTGGAATCCCATACCGTATAAACCCTTATTGGATCCCCATGTGTCGTATGGGGATCCAATAAGGGTTTACGATTCCAGTGTACTTAGCGTATTATGGATATTGGAATCCAATATATTCTATCGGCTACCAATAAAACTATATACATGTTGGAATATCACGTTCAGCACGACATTTCTTTGCATGCAGTCTCCTTGTGTGTATTTCTGAGTGATGAAATAAAAAATGTTGCTGTTGTCAAATTATGAATAAAGAAGCAAAACACTGGGCTTATCCATACCAAATATATTTCACATATTCCTGAACTGGAGGATCCAGCATTTACTGCAAAAGAAAGTTAATTGTTTAGGACCCTCATTCAAAAGCTTGACGTTTGAAAATAGAGTGTGGAATCCTCACCTTTTAATGAAAACAGCACCTGCTAGCTGCAGCCACATAGAAACTGCAAGATAAAAATTTGTGATTAGTTCACAAGTAGCAATTCTTCACTAAGCCGGATAGATTCAAAATTATGTCTGCGTTGATTGCGGAAAAATAAGCTTCCATGCCACTGCCACGGGTCATTCTAAGCTCGGTCAATCAAATATACGTATCCGCTCGTCTGGCTTTAGTATTCCTGCTTCGCACCAACCTAGAGTATCTGGAAGGATCACCTTTGAGGAAAAACGAACGGGTGCTTGCTTGCTTGCAGGCCGTGGAAACTGGAAGAGAGACGTGCGATTAGTTGCGTACAAGTAGCAGATACTTTGAGTAGCCACGTAAAGTACACTAAGTCAGAAAGATTCAAAATTACATGCGCGGGACATAGATATCCTCTTGCGACGTAACTGGGCACACGTCAATGTTGCCCGCGTGTATTATAAAAAATAAGCTTCAATGAAGGAGCCCTCAGTCATTCTGAGCTCGGTCAATTAAATATGCTGTACCGGTCGTCTGGCTTCAGTATTCCTGCTTCGGGAATCTGGAATTCTCACCTATGAGGAAAAAGAGACTGGCACCTGCTGGCTCTTAGGCCGTGGAAACTGCCAGAAAGATTTGCGATTAGTTGCGTCCAAGTAGCAATTTCTTTGAGCAGCCACCTGCAGCACACTAAGCCGGATAAATTCAAAATTACATGTGCGTGACATAATATGCCTCTTGTGACAAAACTGGGCGCACGTTTTGTCGCTTACAGCAATACTGAAGCCAGACAAGCGGTAAGGCATATTTAATTGACAGAGCTCAGAACGACTGGGGACGCTTTCACTGAAGCTTGTTTTGCTGCAATACACACGTGTATTGCACGCGTGTATTGCAGCAAAACAAGCTTCAGTGAAAGCTTTCCCAGTCGTTCTGAGCTCCGTCAATTAAATATGCCGTACCGCTTGCCTGGCTTCAGTATAGCTGCTTCAGGGCAATCTAGAAAATCTGGAATCCTCACCTTTGAACGAGAATGAACTGGCACCTGCTGCCTTGTGGGCCATGGAAACTGCAAGAATGATTTGCAATTAGTTGCGTCCAAGTAGCAATAGACGATTTGCAATTTTCCCAAGCGCCCCGGCCCGCGCGTGAGGAATTGTGGGAGAGATTGTCCCTCGCCTGGCCGCTCTGCCTTGAGATCGCATTGCCTTGTCTCTTGTCTCCTCTTAATCCTCTGTTTTTCGATTTTATTGCCTACTTTTATTTATTCCAGTGTATTTCTTATCGCTTCTAAGTGTTTCTAATCTCTCCTGCGCGTGATATTTCTTGCAAATATATAGTATTTGTGTCTTTATTTTGCTTTTTTCAACGGGAGTGCCGACGGACAACACGCCGCTTCGCGCATCGTTTCCCGGGTGAGTACCATCATTGCTACCGATTCTTATCGAGCTGTTAGCTGTTCATTTTGTTTCATTTGACCCGCGTGCAGTCAAGAGGAGCCATTTATGAACACCCGCGCACATGTCATAGGGGTAGGCAGAGCTCTGAATCAACAATCGCGACGCGAGAGCCGAGTGCGCTGTGATTTGGTAGCCCGCGCTCGCTCCGTTGACTCGCACTGTATTGTGTGCCTTCGAGTGCCGCTTACTTGACTAAGGTACAGCAAGCCGCTCTGCACGTGCTGTACCTTCTGCGATGCGGGCTCATGCTCGGTATTTTACAATAGTTGAAATTGAACTCTGCATGAATCTTGAAACATAACAAACAGAATGTGCATTCCAAAAGGAATAGCAAATGAAACACCCATCATCTATCTATTTTCGGTTTTTGTCCGCAAGAAGCTGTCGTATAAGTAGCCTCCCTTGCTTAAGCCGCTCCTCCCTAGTGTCCCGGTTGGGTCTCGTCCTGATGAATCGTCGGTGGCGACCTAAGGTGTGGTCAACATCAGATTAGACCTTTTGAGACAGAATTCATATACTTGCTGAGAGGAAGTACACCCAAACGAATCTCAGGCATGCCATTTATAGTGCGTTTTAAATTGAGAGGCCTGATGTAAAATGAGACGTCAATACTGACGCACCCCTTTTGCGAATCTAAAATTTTGAAGGCCTTGTCCCCCTCGCTAGGGGGACAAGGCACATGAATTTCTGCGCGTGGATGAAATTTTTTATTTTAACATCCCGACTCAATGTCCATCCCCGAATAATCGGCCACCACACTTTTAGAAAAAAAAATTTTTGTTAGAAAACACTGAGTCATTGATCACCCCTAAAAAAGCCTGAACCAAGCATACTCGTATCGTGGCTTGTTTGCTCCGTGCTGCCCTCGAGTTAACTCGGGCTGACAATGTGTTTTTTAAATGAAACCCACGTTTTCAGTTTCGGTTTCACTTGTTGAGGCAGGTGGATACTTTTGTAAAGCTTCCTCCCTATGCGCTTCCGAGTCAACATTTTTGCAATGGCCAACCCCCGGGCTTTGATTTTGCGCTCTTTGACGAATGCTGAAACTCATATAGGCGGGCAATAGCTCACCTTAAAAATACTTGCTCTTGGTGGCCGAGAACAAACTCGTGTTCCTGATTGGCAGCCACTTACTGCCAAGAATTGCTGCACATATCCGAAAGAACCCAGTCTTAGTCTTATAAAGATACTTTCGCCGGACAGAGACACAAAAGCCTGACACAAGACCAGTATAAAGACAGGAAACAGAGTTTCTGTGAGGAATGAAACACACAACTCAGATAGGCATCAATCACTCACCTTGAAAACACTTGCCATAAGCGGCAAAGAGCAAACTTCTGGCCTTGATTGGCTGGTGCTTGCCGCCAAGGCCTGCATGTATACGAAAAAACCCGGTCTTAGTCAAACTTGGGTGTTTTTGCAGAAGAGAGACAACGAAATACTAATGCAAGACCACTACACATAGGAAATGGCATCCAAGGGGAATGGAACACAAAACTCATACAGGCGGGCAATAGCTCATCTTGAAAATACTTGCTCTTTGTGGCCGAGAAAAAACTCGTGTTCCTGATTGGCAGCCATTTCCTGCGAAGAATACCTGCACATATCTTAAAGAACCCAGTCTTAGTCTAATACAGATGCTTTGGTCAGACAGAGACACAAAAGTCTAATACTAACCACAAAAAGCAGGAAATAGTGTCTGCGAGAGATGAAAACAGACTCAGGTGGAGAGGGTCGTTCTGTTTCACCTTAGTCAAATAGTGTAGCTCATTTTGCTAAAACAATGCATATTTGCTAAAAACAAAAGTATAATATATATTTTGCCTCATTTAGCAGAGTCTACTGCCAAGGATACCTGCACTCCAGAAGAAGTCGGACTTAGTCACAGTTTTTTTTTTTTTCTTTTGATGAGCGACAACAGAATCCTAGGCGGGTGATGAAACAAAATATGGGCCAAGCAAAAAAAAAAAAAGTAAAATTTGGGGGTTTTATGTGTTGAACCAACGACGGGCATCTGGCACGCCCCAGCGGAGGACTGAGGATTAATTTGGACCTATTGGGGATCTTTTGACGTGCAACCGAAAGCTCGGTTACACGGCGCCTCCTCCGCAATAAGCCTCCGTCAGATTGCGGGCACCTCGGCCGGGATTCGAACCCGCCAAATGGGGATCCGTAGGCCAGCGCTCTCGCCTCGGAGCCACCGAGGCGGCAGAGCCCAGCAAGACAGGCTAGCTTGCCTTGATGCAAGCACAGTGCGTTGGCCGACAAATGAGGTTCTATTCTTGGTCACACGTCATATTTGGTGGGAATAGTAAAGTAAATGAAAATAAGGCAATCTCTCTTGCAGCCGACAGCTGCAAACGAAATTCATATACCTCAATAAACGACCTAGAAATAAAATTGTGTGGTGGCCGAGTGGTTTAAGGTGTCAAATTTCAAACTTACAGACTGTGTAGTTCTGGCTTAAGTCCTCCTGGCGTATATTTTTACACATATTAATTATATTTAAATTGTTTATTTTTTTATTTGTGAGGCACTAGAACATAATTTATTCGCTAATTCACCTTTAGAAGCGTTTTAATTATACCCTGCGGCTTCCTAGTGCTCGTAATAGATTCTCAGTAAGAGCGGCTTTCAATTGTTTTTTCTTGCCCTCGTCACTGCTTGCTTCCTCACCCTTAAAATGCTGACAACTCGACACAGAAGTAATAAAAGATGTGTTTGAAATGTGATGAAGATCGGCATTTCCAAAGTGTAGCCCTGCTTCATGCCCCGACTATGCCACCATACCATACCTGAGTGCAGTGACGAATGGTCCCAGGTGTTATGACCCAACCGTACATGGCCTTACGGCGTGGTGCGACTCGTGCAGCACCTATGCTTCGTGATGGAGCCAGTGAGCGAGGTGCGACCTGCTATACTTCGTTTCAGCTTAGGTCCGAGCGCGGCCGATGTTATGAGTTGTAGGGCCAATCAAACAGCGAAAGAGACACAACGTCATGGCGTGCTCTCTGCAGTTGAAAGAACTAGCCGGTATTCGTCGTCTCTTTGTGCGTGCTCCTCCAGCGGCTAGTCCTATCAAGCGTAGAGAGTAAGCCATGACGTTGCGCTTTTTTCCGCTGTTTGATTGGACCTTCGGCTTATAGCATCGGCCGCGCTCGGACCTAAGATGAAACCAAGTATAGAGCTGTGCAAGCCACAGCTTTACAGCCTGCAAAGGGTGGGAAGATGCCCCTCCCTTTGCAGAGCTTGCAATAGCTCACGAAGAAGCTATTGCAAGCATTAGGGAGCCACAGAGTGTGAATAAAAGCACTTCTGAATGTGAATTAGTGTGTAAATTATGTGTCTATACGTTAAAACTTTAAAAAAAGTATATATATACATGCACTAAAAAAGGGGAAAAAAAACAAAAAAAAGTATTTACGTGGGCGTCAACCTAGAGCTCCACTGCCCTTGATTTCAGTTCCCTAAGGCCCGCTTCAGACGGGGAACTTTTCCAGCAATTTTGAGGTGGCTGGCGGGTTGTTCCCTAGGTTTTCCCAGATCAACGCGAATTGCTGAGATCGGGTTCGGCTCGAAACGGACGAGCAACTAGAACAACTAGGAGAAGTGTGAAGCGGCAGCAGCCAATCAGGGACGCGATATTTTCATGCGAGACCCCTGTGGTGGTGATGATGACAGCTAAAAACTTGGCTCTGGTATGAAATGGATCGTTTTTGGAAATAAACTGTTTCAAAATGATGAGTTGGTATTCTCAGCACAAATTAAAGATATAAAAACATGTTTTTTTTATATAACTGTGCATCTAAATGGTGCAAGAAAAATAAAATTTCATGATGATGATGGCAAGTCATAGCAATTCGGTTGCTGCGTGTGAACGCGGGCGGCCCGTGTTGCGACGTCAAGTTGCTGGGTGAAATTGCCCCGTCTGAAGCGGGCCTTGTTGGCCCGCTTCAGAAGGGACAATTTCAATTTCACCCAGCAACAAGGCCCGCTTCAGACGAGGCAATTTCACCCAGCAACCTGACGTCGCAACACCAGCAACACAGGCGCCCTCGTTCACACGCAGAAACCGAATTGCTACGACTTGTCATCATCATCATGAAATTTTATGTTTCTTGCACTATTTAGATGCATACTTATATAAAAAAACATGTTTTTTTATCTTTAAATTGTGCTGAGAATACTAAATAATCTTTTTGAAACAGTTTCTTTCCCAAAACGATCTATTTCAAACCAAAACTAAGTTTTCAGTTGTCCTCATCACCACCACAGGGGTGTCATGTGAACATATCACATTCCTGATTGGCTGCTGCCGTTTCAATCGTCTTCGAATTGTCCGAGTTGCTCGTCTGCTTCGAGCCGAACCCAATCTCATGCAATTCGTGTCGATCTAGGGAAAGCTAGGAAACAACCAGCCAGCAACCCCGAAATTGCTGCAAAAGTTGCCCCGTCTGAAGCGGGCCTAAGACACCCTATTGTCTGGTACAAAGACCATTTAGGAACGTTCGGGTGTTTACATTGTAATAACCTTATTACAAAAAAAAACAAACAGAAAAACACATTTCAGAGGGAAAAGTTAGGGAAAGGGAATGTACCATTATGTTCAGTGAAGTTCTGTGACAAGACTCGGGACTCGAGCAGGAATGCCGTTATCATGAGACTTCTTGCTGCCTTTGCTGGGGTTTATCTCACTGAAGTACCTGTACGAAAAGTAGAAGAAACATATGTGCATAACACTCATTATTCACAAGAAAATTTGTCAACATCCAAAATGACCCATGGAGAAAATTATGCGAGGAATTTTTCGGCCACGTTGGCCGAGTCACCTCTCCTGGCCAATGTTTCATTGCAACTTTAACTGTAGTGAACAGTTATAGGGTGTATTACAAACATAGCGCAGTTTGATACGAAACTACAACACACAAAACAGCACTCTAATACAGTATGTTGAGGTACCTCTGAACAAATTCCAGGGTTTCATGGTGCCCAGTGGCGTAACTAGATATGACGGCGCCCATGGCAACTGAAATTTCGCGCCCCTCATAGCCCATGGCAAATGAAATTTCGCGCCCCTCGCGTAGCCCCGCTGCCGTTTTTTTCCATAGGGCACATGTTGGGTGGACTCGGCTCGGCGCCCCCTCCCAAGTTGCGCCCAGGGCACTTGTACCCCCCTGCCCCCCCCCTAGTTACGCCACTGATGGTGCCTCCTTCAGATACCTGATGTTGAACATGAAATATGTGCACCAAGGAGTGAGCAAACAGTGACTTCCAATTAGTCTCAAGCACCAGCGACATGTCGACAAGGAGTGCAATATGTAGAAAAGGTCGTCTAGAAGTGTGCAGCCACGATGAAAACGCAAGATATAACGATATCAGAATAAGATCACACAAAAAAGGCTCGTTGTAGTCATCTACAATCTAGGCACAGTGATGAGTCGACCGACGTACAGCCGCGATTCACTTTGCGTTGATTGAGGTGAAACATGGTCAACGAAAAGATAAAAAAGGCGTTTTTTTACACTATTTGCTTTGCACAGTTGGGCGGCGTCACAAAAATCTGACTCACTCCCTAGCGTTTCTCAACTTCGTTCGGCGCCAGTCGGCACCACAGATCAGTGGTTGGCACTCATGGTCTAAACGGGAGGAAAAAAGTACGAGCTCAGAGCCGAACGTCGATCGCGACTTTCCTAAAGAGAAGCTCCGGTAACACTTCGGCGACTCGTCAGCCTTAAACAACGCCACTTCGAACGAGCCCGCGAATCCAATGCGTCAAACGGTCGCGGCAGAAAGCACGCCGGAAGGGAGGGGGCTGGAGGCTGAGTATCCGAAAGAGACGCGGCGCTGGTTTTTACGTCTATTTCGCACATGAGATAACAAGATAGCAAAGCTAGCCGAGTGTGAACACTGACTGACGTTACATTGGAGTACACGCAGTCGAAACGACGCCTGCAACAGAGCGCAGCGGCACAGCTAGAGGCT
This sequence comes from Ixodes persulcatus, assembly GCA_013358835.2. NCBI lineage: Eukaryota > Metazoa > Arthropoda > Arachnida > Ixodida > Ixodidae > Ixodes > Ixodes persulcatus. Next base: position 58,990 of record JABSTQ010008481.1, on the reverse strand, counting down.
TTCAACAGGGGACACGCGTTCAAATAAGCTGCGATTTCAAACCTTCATGTCTCCTTTCTGTCCTTCGGTGTTTACTTTGATCCGTGTACACCAAAGCACTCAATGCTGCAAGTAATAAAGTCGTGCATACGTACATTTCGAAGCGATTGAAAGTGTGCTGGTTTCGCTTGGCGCCCACGAGCAAAGACCGCGACGAACTATAATCCGTCGGTCGCGCCGGTGGCGCCGACGCAACCGACGCGACCGACGCCCGGCCGCTGCGCAGTGGCCAAGGAGTGTTCCTTGTGACGATTATTCCGGCGTGACAATTGCTCGTACGAGATGCCCTATGACGAGTTGGCCTCATTTACGAGTTCACCTATTATCAGTTGGCCTGTAACGACCGGGCATGTGACAGTTCTTCTAGACCTATCCTGTTCCCCGTCTTGATAAGGTTACTGAAGCCGATGAAACGTTGTTTTCTGTGTTCCAGATAGGGAGGGTTTCGATGGTCTCGCGTCCGTAGAGAATGCGGTGTCCTCCCTTTGTCCTGGTTCCCGCGAAGTCGGGTGCGCATCCAAGGCATTCGTTGGCGTGAACCGCGATCGGATGAATGGGGTTATCAGCTCTTGAAGTGGCTTCATCTTGTGTTGACGAAAGCGGTCATTCATACATCGGCCGGTTTGTCCTATGTACTCAGCTCCGGATTTGAGGGGGATAGAGTAAACCTTTCCCGTGAAGCCTGTTTTTTGTGCTTTTCCTCCGCGTTTTATTCTTTCGATTTTAAGTATTTATTTTCAATTTGCTCGCTTTTACCAAAGCTCAAAATTCAATTATTCGTTAAAAAAAAAAAAACATTTGTTACGTTTTTGGAAATAGTGATCAACTGCCTCCCTGAGGTCATCATCATTAAAAAATCGGTGTCCTCAAAGGCCGGTTTTTTTTTTATCGTATCAAGAAGACTCTTTGGGGGCAAGGTGCGGAGAGTATAGGCTGGATCATATGGCTGAATGCGTGGTTGGCGATTTTGAACCCGCATTCCCATACAGTGTCTTACGCAACGTTGGACGTTCGCGCTGTCGTGAAGAAGCAAAATCCTGCTGCCCAATTTTCCCCGGCGTTCTTCTTTGCTGGCCTCACGCAACCGAAAAAGCACTTGGGCGGAATATAGGACTCCGTTATCATAGTTTTGGTTTGTATAAAAAGTTGAACATGTTACAAAAAACATGAAAGGGATTACAATTACAAGTACTCATATAGTTAAAAAGGTTCAATTAGAATACTTTTTTACGTGACAAAAAATGCAACTTGCCATTATTTAAAAAAAAAATAAACTTTACTTTTCCGATTACTGAAGACTAAAAAAAAAGACATGTCCGTTTCTTTGAAACGAAGTCTTTCGTGCTGCTCATTACTGGATAAGAATCACCAAACTTAAGCTACTTATCTTCTTAATCCGCTAATTTCGGTAAGTCATCCTCCTCTCGGATACCTCGTTCGAGGATTCCTTGGCAGGAAACTTGTTGAAAAAAAACGCGCCATTAAAAATGGAGGGGAAAATACTAAAAGTTACGAGTAATTTTATTACTTCCAAAAGTGAAATTTCCGTAATTACTTTCTAATAAATGTATTCATGTTACTACAAAATCACTTCAAAATGTAACAGACTACGAGTAATTCGATGCCTTGGAATGAGTACCCTGCACGTCTGGCTAATCGATCAGCAGAACACCATCCTCATCCCCAAAAAATCTCACCATGATGTAGGCGGCAGAGGCTGTCTCGAATTTTACGGGCGCAGGAGAACTCTCTCGCTTCCAGGCCACGCTCTCTCGCCTGCTCTCGGAGTCCCGGTGGTAGGTGCAGGTTTCATACCCCGTCACCAACCGCCGGTAACAGGAGCTCTCATCAGCGTTCATCGTTGCTGACATTTCACAACAACGTCCAGCTGCAAAAGTACTCATGACTGCTTTGAGCCATTGTTAAAAGCGCTAAAAAGACGAACACAAGAATAAGAAGACAAGGGAAATAACGGAAGCGTTTTGTTTTTTATTTCGGACTGTTACGAAGGTACTTTTGTTAGTGCCCCATCAGTAACCCTGCATGAGTCGGAGCTATCGTATTTACGATCATGCACAGTGTGAAAGCAGAAAATGTGATGAGTGGCGGCTTGAAGTGAATGAGATGTGTGTCAGTTTTGCGGTGGGTTTGTTTTTCCCAAGGTAGTGCTCGAGTGGTGTGTGTCTCTTCTACTCGTCCGTCGTATTTTAGCGCTTTTCCCGCCTCTTTTGGTACAGCCTCAGTCTCGGCGTTTGGACGGTGAAGTAGTTGTTAGTCTTTTTTGCTCCAAAGGACACCAGGAATGCCCGTCCCGCATGGCGACCTCCGCCCACATCCCTAAACCGGAAGTGCGCCCGAAGCGCTACAACCACGGCGTGACGTAACAGAGTTGAGCCTCCGTCGCATTGGCGCTGCCATCTTGGAATCCTTGACACGGACGCCATAAGGTGGCTTCAACTCGTCACTCTCTTCTCCCCTCCACGCCTAAGCGAAGGTCTTGCAATCGTGTTTTTCGTCGCGTTGCAACGCGTTTCTCGCCTTATTGTGTAAGGTGTCGCCCAATGCTTACATTTACAACCTAATTGCATCCTATCCAGACATGTACAAATTACTCAAAAAAGGTAGTTAAGTTAAGTTACTGAGTATCGACGCCAAAATTAATTGGAGTAGAGTAGAAATTACGCATTTGTAATAGTAATTGAGTAAACTCCTAACTACTGTAAAAAAGTAGCGAGTTACTTTGAAGTTACTTTCGAAGTTACTTTTTTATATTTTTCTGGTAGCAAAATAAACAGCGGTTTGGATCAATGAAAAACCCTGCGAGCCTAAAATAAACGCAGTCTATTTATGGCTTGCGTTTTCACCAAAATAGTCTATTCGCTCGCAGAAGCAATTGACTTTCAAAGTTCTTGATAGGAGCTTCCCCTTTTCCTTCTAAAGACGTCCCCAACCAAGCTAAACAGACGTTCCACCGACGCGCTGGATGGAACGGCACCGTTGAATTTGAGAAACAGGGTGTGCAGGGTCGGGTATGCGAGTGTCGGCATCTTAGGTGTCCATGACGAAACATGGGAGGTTTGCCTCGGGTAGAGGGTCTTTTATAACAAACTTTCCTCCTTTTTTCTTTTTCCTTCGGCAAGTTGAGATTGTTATGACTGGCCCCTCTTTATTCCGACGGCGTTCGGAGAGTACGCTGAGCAAGCGCACCAGACCGTCAAGGGTTCAAGTCTCGCGCCACCACGATGAGATCATCCGGACGACTGCGCGTCTGGTTGTAGTGCTAGTCCCACGCTACTGAAAAAAAAAAATTGTTTTGGTTTAACAGAAGATGAACCGAAGTATACTTCGCCGCTGACGCTGGGTCCAACAAAAGGATCTCCCAAGGGTAACTCGGAATTCACGCCGGCGACTACAATATTCTGACGCGCCTTACACGCCTGACAAGTAAATTGTTTTTAACAAAGAGGAGGTCTCCCAGGCATGGAAGGTCGGAAGGACGTGAAGAATTACGCGAACAAGCATCGTCGCTCGTACAGTTGCTGCTGGAAGCGGGAACGTGCTCCCATGAACGGATTATCCGTGCCAGGGTTTGTGCGTCGGGGAGTCCGGCTTTGCAAAGGCGTATGCGCTGACGACGAGGCGACCATAGGAACAGGCGCCCAGCTGCAAGGTCATTCCAGTGGCACCTACCGTGGTTGAGTTAGAACTCACTAAAGAGACAACACGAAAACAACAACAGCCCTCGGAGTGTCCCCGTCCTTCACGGTTGCAGCTGAAAACGCGGCGCCTGCGTGCATTACCGGATTAGGTCAATACCCGACCAAGGCTTGTTAAGCATCTCTTCCTGAGTTCGTGCGCGCCGGAGTTATATTTTGGCTTCTCGTCGCCACCTTGGCCCAAGGGCGCCTTCCCGAACAAGGGGGCCCCTTGTTCGGGAATGCCACTTCATCTGCCGGCGTATTTTTCATTTCTGTGCTCAAACTTTCGTGATGAGCAAAATTAGCACTAGATTTCGAAAAAAAGTTAGTCATTTGAGTAGAAGTTACCTAAAAAAAGTAGTTAAATAAAACTACTAATTACCCAAATCAAGTTGTAATTGAAAGTTACCAAGTTACACGAAAAAGTAGTTAAACTACAGTAGTTTAATTGAGTAGAGTAGTTGAACTACGTCCAAGTCTGATCCTATTATTATGTGCTTGACGAGATCTGCAGCTAATTTTGTAACACATTTCGACTATTTCCTTTGTCGACGTGGTGGATACGTGTGAGGAGGGAGGAGATTTAGGAATCGCTGTCAGCCCTAGCGCACATTGTGCCCAATTATTTATGAGAAGTAAAGTTTGCTCGGTGATAATGGCGGAATGTTCGAAATAAGTATTGCGCAATGTATATTTATAATCGCGCATTTGGGACCTTAAGGAATTCGACAAAAATACTCTGCATACGAATCGACGTGAATTTCCTGAATGCATCGTGATTTGCCTTCATAACACATTTAAAGCAGTTGTTTTCAATATATAGGATATATAATGTAGGTAACGAACGTTTAACTCACATTTTATCTGATGCCCTTGATAATGATAACGTAGAGATCAGGTGAATTGTTTGTTCACCATGTTACACCTAAATCTGCTAGACGTTCTTAATTGTTTTTGAAATATAAACGTTTGCTTGATTTTTTCTTTAATTAATTTAAATAAACTGTACACCATGCTCGATCTGCAGTTATTCAAGTGATTTTACAAATTCTTTAAGAGATGCAATACAATTAACTTATTCGAATTATTTCAACACAAAGGTAGGAACTCCCCCGGTAAAAAAAAAAATAAATAAAAAAAATATCACAGGCAGCTTGAGAGTGCCTAGGGCTCGCATCATATGATGCCGAAAACAAGCCATATACATGAAAATCACCCGAGTTCAGCGTCGTTGATTCCAGATGGCATCAGTTCCAATGAAGAGCTGTCTACACAAGCGCATGAAACGGTGCCAAGCATTCGACTCCAGCCAAATGTACGGGAGGTCACTTCTCCGCAGCCCTTCAATTTCATTTAGTTAAGTTCATGAAAATACAAAATTTCAGAGCTTCACGTGTTGGTCTTGTCACCTATCCTATATGCTGAGTACGTCGTAAGACAATTTCAGTAAAACAAATAGTTTATTTCCTAGCGCCAACGTTGTGAAATGCTGTTAGTATGTACGTACTTTAGCAGGGCCAATAGCTAAATAAATTTCCCACCCGACCGAGGACGGACTATCGTAATATTCCTCCAGTACTTAATTTCATTAAAGAAAACAACCGGAGAAAATGACATACTTTTAGAATATCTGCGTTGTTATAGGATACATTTCATTTCCAGTCTCTAAAGTTCACAAACATTTGGTGTCTATGAAAATCAGACAGATAGCAGTGAACTTGCGACTTTGCGTGTTTTTTCGCGATTCAGCAAATTTAAATGAGGTTGTGGACCTGCATTTTTACTACACATCTACAGATAAGTAGACTTGTGCTCGTTACTTGAAAAATGTAATGGATTACAATTTCAAATTACCGAGGCTCAAATGTAATGGATTAGAGTTACAAATTACTTTCGCTGAAAAATAACGAATTACTTTACTCGTTACGTTACAAATTACTTTCACGTTACTTTTCTGTAAACTTACCCAGAAAACAATAGAAACAATTTTGATATTTTTCAAAAATGTTCTGTAACACTACTTTTCAGTCCTCATACGCCCCTATTATGGTGGTCCTTGTAAAAAAAAAATATTGTATTTAAGAGAAAGAGTGTAGGTGCACTCCGTTCACCTGTACGGTGACAAGGCACCGAAAGCTGCAACCACACCTGCTTTCTCGCGAGCTTACGGTCTCGGGAAATGATCCCTCAATTTGTGCAGTCAAAGCTAGATGTGCGCATGCTCAGTAGCAGCGTCTACCTCCGCTACGAGATTCGGAGCTAAAGAAGCGATCTACGAAAGCTCCCTTTTGACTCGGGTATTTACAGAAAAAAAAAAACTTTGTTCTAACGTTACAATGTATAGCCAATGCAGAATGCAGTTGTCCCAGCGTATACCTTGATGTGTTTCCGTAGATTAGAGTTTGTTGTTCTTGCTGATGACAGTGTATATTTTTTTGCCAAGCAAAGTATGCACTGAAACTTTAGGTTTCCGTTCTCCTTAATGCCTTGAATTTGAACGTCTCATTAAGAGATGGCCATGGAGGCAGTTGCGAGCGCGCTAAAACCGAAACCAACCAAATTCAAGCCACCCAATGGCGGCAAGTGCGCCACCGCCCTCTATCCGACGGTTGGGTAGCTAGTGAGATGAAACTGAAAGCAGTCGCGCTTCGGGAGCTCGTCTGGTCACCATGGATGGAAAACACTTTGTTTGGGCGACAGTCTGGATACTGAGGGTAGCCACTGCGCTTCCCGCTCCCGCCAGTGATGCCACCAGACAGCCATCTTGCTCATAGACGAATTGCGGTTTTGCTAGCTTTGCAGAGGCTGGCGGCAGCATGCTGAAGACACGTGTTCTACTCGTTCGTCGTCATTCGCTGAAGAAGAAGCTTTGAGACTTGCCGTTGAGAACACGTAGAAAATTTTACGAAAGCGCGGTGCTGCAGGAAAAGGGCAGATCTCGTAGAAAGCAAGTTTCGCCGGTCTGTAGCCTGTAGCCTGCAGTATTTTATCGGGCACAATCAGTTTCGCATGTCAACGGCAAGCGATAATGTGCTCCTTCACTGTACAGTTCTTTCTCAAGCATTTCTTTCAGTGTCGTTGGCCACAAAGATGCAACCAGTCAGAACGAAGCGCCAACTCAGACGATTGATAAAGATCTATACATCAAGGGGCTTTGAAGTCGATTCTGTGTTACTAACGGATTAACTGGGCCCAAGTTATAAAAATGAACGCTTACGCAGCTCTTGCATTAAATTCCTGCTTCGCAGCGTGCTAACATCTCTAATGTATAGGGCTCGAATCCTCAGCTTAGGAATATCTTCAACATGTTCCTTCATCAGTGAACAGAAAGAAGGACGCCATTTGTACGGCACATATTCCTTTTTTCAGGTGATGATGATAGTGATCAAACTGGCCAAACTCTTTCGGAGAGGGCTTATCTGGCTCGAAAATGTCGAGGTCGCCGAGTGGCTGCAACGTTATTCGGTCACAATGAGCGTCCCGTATCAACGTTGTTACTCCGATCTTGACGTGCCGCGTACATGCGTCAGGGGAAGCTGGCGTCTCACAGATTAGGGAGAGGTATATGTTTGTCCGTCGTTGACACATTTGAATCTTGGGCATGGGAATCTCTGGCTTTGCCTTCTATATTACATACCCAATGAGAAGGTGGCATTCAACGATGTGGTCACGTGCGCCTCAATTTTTTTTTTTTTTGTGTGTACACCCGATAGACCTCAGAAATACTGTTTCGTAAAATTTCGAAAGACTGTTTCTGTACTACGACAAGGATATCGACAGCGATACGATAAAGTTATAGAAGCCATTTAGTGATGCATTTTTATGGTAGCAGCGATGCGGACATCGTTCATTCAAGTGCCAAATTTTCCAGGTATTCTAAGGGGCCTAGAAGGCGCCTACGACTGCTGTAATTAGCGTCCCGTCCTGCATCGAGAGTAATCCCGAAGTGGCAACGCATGTCGTCACAGAGACCGCGATCGTCATGCCACCAGACGTCGCAATCCTGCGCTAGAGCTCCGGGCAAAATGTGCGAGCGAACGCGAAAGCCGTGGTCGTCGCGGAGTCCAATTCCGAAGCTTCCCTGGACTGTAAAGGTGGATATAGAGACTCGAAGCAGACTAGACGTCTGCCCCTTGCGCCACTACGTGTCGCTATGGTCACGGGATCAAATAAAAGCAGTTCATTTTGCCACAATCAATACATACGTAACAAAGAAGTCGGGGGAAAAAAAACTGCAGGATTGCAGCTCGACGTGTTTCGGCGCCCCCATCGCTTATACCCCAGCCAATATGAGTGATGCGCCACCCGCGAAGGAGCCCTCTTTTGCGGCGTTCACACTATCTTAATTGCCACCAATTTTGAGATGTATAGGACGTGAACAAAATCGGTTGTACTTGTTGAACGAGATGTCGCCCACAAAATTTAGGGGACGGCAGTCAGGTGACCAGGCAATTTAATGATCGTGGTCATGCGACGCTATTGACGTCACTTCCCGGTTGTTGTTGTTTTATCCTGACGGTCGAGTTTAAGCGTCGGTCTTTCCATCACAGCCTTTCCTAGAACGCACTCTGGGATTATTAAAAATACTGAAATCTATATTTGGATTGAAAGAGTGGGAATACCTAATTCACGATTAGTAATGTCTTTTTTCCTGTTTATTTTATATATTTATTTATTTTATAGCTACATTATTTATAGGTACAGGTAAGTACGTAGGTAGGTACATAGCTAGGTACATTTATTTATAGGTGCGGCGAGGGTTTCGACATACATGACACAGCAAAGACAGTGATCGGAGCAAAGTCTTCCGATTTCTTTACGACAACTGATGCCCGCCCACATCTAGCGGAGAAGAGACTACGGGTCGTTTGATACAATATATTTTTATTCAGGATTACATCGTTAAATTGTTTGAATCCCTGCCTCCATGAATGTACGCAAAGCCACGAGCCCGACAAAATAGGTATAGGAGACTTAGAAGAAAAGGAAAGGGTTTGCTGCGTACTTTTCGCCGCCGGTCAGCGCGCGCGCTCTCCTCGGCGCGCTGACCTTGGACGCGCGCTGACGGACGCACAGCAGAGTGGGGTGAGCGGTCGTTGAAACTGACGCGCAGCGGCCAGTGGGAGCCTCGTCGACGCCAGCCAGCCAATGGGACCGAAGCCGAAATCCATCAGCTCTACTCCGCTCCTTTGGGATCGTTGAATTTAGGTGCCGATGGCTAGCTTTGCGCATGGTTTCATGCTGGGACCTGTCTTGATGCTGATGACGTCGGCTCGCTCCATGAGACAGTTAATGTTTTCGCATTAATATAGTATTGCTCCTATGCCCGCACCACAAAGGTATAGCAGATGGAATGCTCACTTTTGATTGGATCCCAGGCAGCTTGGACCAACCGTTCAAAGGGCCACTGTCGGGGTATTTATGATCGCCAAGGTTTTCATTTGTACATAACATATGAGACCCCAACTACTCATAACACAATTTGCGGCTCAAAATTTGTTTTCTTTCCGCCCGAAAGCGGCCGATCGAGCAGTGGCCGGTTTGTGTCCCGCTCACTCTCTTCTTCGTGGTCACGCGCCGTTTTCTATGGTTTAGACGCGACCACCAACTAGAATCAAAGTCGTGGTTCACGGAAGGCACACACGCAATAATAAAAATAGAAAATAAATATGATACCCGTTTTTGTGGCTTCGAAAAGCTGCAAATATGTTGATTGAAAACAAAGTTAGTTGTGACGTATCGAGAAAGAAGGGGCGGAGCCTCAAACTAGAATGATTCTTGTTTGAGGCTCCACCCCAACGTTCGGGTTCACGCACACGGTCAGCTAAAATTTGACGATCCCCCTACGTCGCGATGACGTGACCACGCAGTTGGGGCGCAGAGATCCCCGTATTTCCCCGTGTTCTTTTTGTTATCTTCTTTCTTTCCTCCGGGAGTTAGAACAAGCGAGTAACGGAAAAAAGGATACCTTCCGGAAAATGGAAGGAAAAAGAGAAAAATAATGTTATCCTTTTATAAAATACGAAAGAGTATTTCAACAATTATGACGTAAAGTAAATTTAGCTAAGATATCTCAACTTGTTTTCTCCAAGTCTTTCGCTACGGTCTTTCAAAACAAACATGGCGAAAACCGCGGTAACGACCTTGTGGTGTTTGTGCCTCGTTTGCGTCGTTGCTTTCCCTGTTTCTGCATGATACGGATCGTATTACGAGAAGAAAATATTATGTGAAGGTACGCTGCGACACCGATCATACTTTGTGAAGCCTCCGTGAACATAAGCTGCAAATGAAATGTTCTGTTTGCCTGTGAAGGAGACTCCAAATGGATACAAAGCTGACGACAACTCTGTGGTAATATATGACAAGTCATGAGATTGACACAAAGTGCACCGGTTGTGAACATGCTGTGGATGATGCAGGAAAGTTTCTTCGGGCAGATTTAATAATGCTTTGCTCCCTTTGCTCACTGCAGTGATTACGACGGCAGTCCCCATAATCCATGCTCTTTGCTTTCGGTGCTGAAGAAATGAACGCGACCGCATAATCTCGGGCAGTCTTTTTTGCTTACTTTTTATTTGCAGAAAAGCACGTGCAAAAAAAAAACGGTTTTTACGTTTTTACACGTCCCTACATAGGTACCTCGCTATCCCATTGGCTTCATTGCGCGTGACGATTCAACGCTCTTTGCCATGGGAACGTTCGTGAAACTAGAAAGCCTCTGTTTGCCGCTAACAGTCGCTTTCCGAGTTCGGTTTGTGACGACAAAATGACGCAAGAACGAGAATGCACGAGAGTATTTGCATTGTTTTAACTCGACAACCGTACCCTTGGCGTGATAAACTTGAAAGAACATGGCCGCGATGCTCGTCGGATCGACCGCGGCTGGGGTTTGACATGCGATCGGTAACTTGATCAACGCGCACACGAATGCTTTCGTGCTGTTGGATCAGCCCATTCGGTGGCAGGACCGGATTGAAGAGCACGGTGAGCTGGCGTTCAACGTCTCCGGTATGACACTTGGCGAGATGCAAGACTTGGCTTCTATTTGTGCCGGTGTTATGAAGCTTGAAAGTGGTAATGTTGTGGCTCGTAACGGCAGCCTTGCTGAGATTATGAAGACGGTAATAGACGTTGCCATGCGTCAAAAGTCAAAACCTCACCTTGCCACAAAGTGACCAACGCTTCTGCGAGCACGGGGGCAGCTGCCAACGGTCTGAGAAAGAATTGTGCCGCCGCCACAACCGCCAGTGATCGCCCCAACGGCAAGAAAACAAACGACAAGCTCATTGAGGTTTGTGAAGCGCTGACTGCTGATTTATTGGACGACAAAGGTGAATTATGCAAAACGCAACGTAAGTTTGCCAGCGTTTTGCAAAACTAACGCGTTTCGTTGGAAATTTAATTTGCTGAATTTGTTAACGCCTTGAAAGTTTGACGGGGACTGCATTGTGAACGCTGTCATAAGCATGTGCAAAGCCACTGAACTCGTTCCCCAATGGTGAGATAGTTGCTGACATTCTTCACCTTACGTAGCAGTTCTTTCTTTAGTACATATGCTCGCTTTTCGCTTTCTGAAGTGTGTGCTTTGCCTGCATGCATATAAAGAGAGAAACACTGCCTATATGGTGCATAAAATAAAGGAAATTTCGCGTATCCTGATAATGTTGACTATCTATTGAGTGCTGTTGATCGTAGTGGCGTAGCCAGGAACTTTTGAGGGGGTGAGGGGGGAGGGGGTTGAGGTGGCTGGGATGCTCCTTACTTCGGGTGTGGGGGGGTGTCAAAATTTGTGTGTATATTCTAGGGCCCGCCGGATTCGGGGAGGAGGGGGCGAAGCCCCATAAGCCTCCCCCCTCGCCCCCCAGCCCCCCGCCTTCGTCACTGGATGATACCATATGGGGAGCATCCTACATTCACAGGCTGCCATAAGCATGTGCAATGCCACTGAACTCGTACCACAATGGTAAGATAGTTGCTGACATTCTTCACCTTACGTAGCAGTACTTTCTTTAGTACATATGCTCGCTTTTCCTTCACACATCTACTCTGCTTCAGCTTGTCGTTTATGCTTGATAATGACAAGTCAACAGTGCGTATTTGCTCTGCATCACAGGTAAATTTCGAAAATCCAGTTCACAATACTCTATAATTTTAATGAGTTAGTGTCACTTTTGAAAAAAACAATTATTTAATTAGTATCATAACCTTTACATTAAAATACGTGTGCTGAATGTAGGAGAATGGTATCTTTATTTTGTTTCTTGGTCACGGAGATGAGAACCATCCACAAGATTGCACTGGCTACATTCCTCGTCTACAGTAGGTAACAATGTGACCACACTCTGCCAGACTAAGCTTCTGCTGTCTAAACAACTGAGGATTTATTTTAGGACATACCTGTTCATAGTTCATTGCAGGGCATCAAACAGTGTTTCTTAGGACTGTCCGATGACTGACATGCAACTCCAGAAGCTTGGCGTGAAAAGGTAAAATATCTAATTGTTATAATAAAATTCCATCAGCAACCCATCCAGATTTTTATTGCGTTATTGACAGTAGCTACAAACCGCAACAAATGGTCATCTGTATACTGTTCGAGGCGGGGTTTAAGCCGCACGTCCGGAGGCTTCCTGGCTCGTGACGACGACCATTCCCCGAAGTGAAGAACCCAGGGGTCCAGTGGAGGTGGGAGAATTGGTAACGTAACGAACGGTTTAATTACATGGTTGCGATACAGTCGTCAAATCCGAGAGAACAACGAAGCAGCCTCACGCTCCGCCTTATATAGGGTCTGTTTTCTCCCTCACTCTCCGCTAGGGCAGCAGGTGCGAGTAGCAAACCGCCGCAAAGTGCGTTGCAGCAAAGACCGCCGCGTCGTAGCCAGAAGTGCGTCGTAGCCATGGCTCTCCGCAGTTAGGTCATGCCTCTCTCCCTTTCCGGAGCGCACGAACCCACACGCACACACACACGTCCCGTTGACGTCACGGACGCGTTGAGACTCGTTTTGGGCAGGCTCCGACAGGCGGGCGACTGTCCTGAACACGTCGTGACTCGTTTCCGCAGCGTTGAAACTCGGAAGAAGGTTGCCGAAGGTTCCATTCTTAACAGCCCCTCCGGGGCCAGGGAAACCTCGAAAGGCCGGTGGTACAATCGCTGGCCTGAAGAGGTGGGCTTGGAGTAGGCCTTGAGAAGACGCTGCAAGCACTAAACAAACTCCCAAACCTCCTACAACGGAGGCATTAGCGGAAACGTCCCCCACAACACCACGCCACACCGCAGTCAAACGCTCGGAATTCGCCAGAGACCCGCCAGACTGGATTACGGATTACCATAATCTGCCAAAACAATGCAAATTGACCCGCTGTCGCCAAAACAAAACTCATTTTTCCAAGGAGGTCACAATGAACAAAATACAAAAGACAAAAACTCTTCGCAATTTGTGAGGTCATTTTGGGGTTTTAACGAAGTGCCCCCCCTTAGATCCTCATTCCCGTGGATGACGAAGACCTCTGAGATCATCCCTACTGTTTTTCGTGATGTCAGAAAAATCTGCTCAACCCATCGGCATTGCCGTTAAATTTGCCTTTCCTTTTTCTTACGCTGAAGTCATAGTGATCGATTTTCACGTGATTTCTAGACGTGAAAATGCGGTCCTTATAGCGCCGATAAAACAATCCGCCTTTTTCATGCCCCGTCACATTGGTCCTAGCAATCTCCTGAGCTGTACCGCGAAACCCTGACACACTAGGGTCGCTCTTCTGTTCGACTGTCAAAGACACTCTGTCTACTCGTAGCAGAGGACCAAAGTTACGTGACGCCGGAGCTACGAGAGATGTTTCACTGATCCCGTCTTCCTCCGCCTTTTTCGCCGGCGCGTTGGGACGGCGTACGCTTTCTAGTGCTACGAGGTCAGGCTGTTCTACAACCTGGTCCCTCTCATCCCGGTTTTCTGCCTCCAACTCTGGGAGTGCTTGCTCCCCGTCAGCTGCCTCTGGCTCTGGATCACTCGTCAACAAAGGGGCGACCTGACGCGATTTGGACCTCGTACACGACTGAACTAGCCCTTCTCCCAGTTGTTGACCCCTTTCGCGCAGCAGGAAATCTGACCGGTTAGAAAACAAATAAGGATACTCCAACGGGACTGTTTGCGAGACAGCCGCCTCTGTCACTAGCTCTCCGAACGGGCCAGTTATCCTTACTGTCGCCATAGGCAGACAGACACTGTGCTTTTCGAGCAGCTGCTTGATCCAAACTACCTTTCCAGTAAAATCGGATGGCGTTACATACGACGGATGAACAACGTCCATCGTCGCTGCACTGTCCCGAAGCACCCTGCACGGCTTTCCGTTTACCTGGAGCTCGTGAAGATAGGGACGAAGAAGCTTCAGGTCCCTGTCACTACCGTTCACGTACGAGAACACAACCCGCGGTTTCTTACATCTGGCCGCTGTGTGTCCCGGCTCCTGACAGTTGTAGCACAGGAACGGCTTCCTTGCCTCGAACTGCCCTGTTGGGCTTTTCCGCGCCTCGTCCCGTTCGAGTGTTCTGCGCTCTTTTCTGGGATCTTTTGTCCTGCTTCGGGCTTCTCGGGCCCGTTTTCTCGCGAGCCGTCTCCCTGTCGGAAGGTCTTGCGCTGATCGCTCCGGCCGAGTTCGCTTTCCTCTCCGCTCAGCTTTCTACGCGTTGCGTACTCTTCGGCTAACTCAGCGGCCCTTTCGACAGAGTCGACTCCCACCCTATCCTGCACCCAGAGCTTTACTGACTGCGGAATGCTACGAAAGAACTGTTCGAGGCACACACACTCGACTACCTTGTCTCGGCTTTCGTACACTTCCTCGCTCTTCAACCATTCTATCAGGTTGGTTTTAAGCCCTTACGCGAATTCCGAGTAGCCCTCGCTGCTCTTTTTGGATGCGTTTCTAAACCTTTGACGGAACGCCTCGGCAGAAAGGCGGTACCGCTTCAAAAGGCTGGACTTCACCTTGTCGTAGTCGTCCGCGTCTCCAGCACTAAGGCGCGCGACAACCTCTGCAGCCTCACAGGACAACAAAGTCAAAAGCCGTTGCGGCCACGTTTCTGGGGCGAAGCTCAACTTCTCACATGTCCTCTCAAAGTTAACTAAGAACAGGCCCACGTCTTCCCCAACTTTAAACGGTTGCAGGAGCTTCTTCATTTGATACGACTCGGTCTCACTTGCTCGTTCCGGAGCCCCAACTCTACTGTTCTGCGAGTTTAATCGCTGTTGTTCAATTTCGAGCTCTAGCCTTTTCAGCGCTCGCTCCTGGTCTCGTTCCTCTCTCGCTGCAGCCTGCTCTCGTTCCTCTCTCGCTGCAGCCTGCTCCTGCTTTCGTTCCTCTCTTGCTGCAGCTTCACTTTTAGCGTTCTGAAGTAGTTCCCACGCAATCTTAATTTCCTCTGCTTCCGCGCTCTCTGAAATTGCTTTACTGATCTCAGATTTCTTCATCTTTTGTTCCACCTCCACACCCAATTCTTCACATAAACAGAGTAAATCTGTTCTCAGTAACCTCATTAGATCCATGATCGCTGCTTTTTAGCTTTGGCTTTGTTCTAAAACTTGTCGCGAGGTTGTACACAAACCTAGCACACGAGTCAAACACTAAGGATTCCCAGCAGTTCAAAATTAATTACCCATAATCTGAAGCCTGGCGAATCTCAAAGCAAAGTCCAAACGCTCACCCACAGATGTAGCACGATGTCGCATGGTCCGATCCCAACCGCTGCCAACCAGTTCTTCGAGGCGGGGTTTAAGCCGCACGTCCGGAGGCTTCCTGGCTCGTGACGACGACCATTCCCCGAAATGAAGAACCCAGGGGTCCAGTGGAGGTGGGAGAATTGGTAACGTAACGAACGGTTTAATTACATGGTTGCGATACAGTCGTCAAATCCGAGAGAACAACGGAGCAGCCTCACGCTCCGCCTTATATAGGTTCCGTTTTCTCCCTCACTCTCCGCCAGGGCAGCAGGTGCGAGTAGCAAACCGCCGCCAAGTGCGTTGCAGCAAAGACCGCCGCGTCGTAGCCAGAAGTGCGTCGTAGCCATGGCTCTCCGCAGTTAGGTCATGCCTCTCTCCCTTTCCGGAGCGCACGAACCCACACGCACACACACACGTCCCGTTGACGTCACGGACGCGTTGAGACTCGTTTTGGGCAGGCTCCGACAGGCGGGCGACTGTCCTGAACACGTCGTGACTCGTTTCCGCAGCGTTGAAACTCGGAAGAAGCTTGCCGAAGGTTCCATTCTTAACAATACATAGGCACTAAGCGTGCACTAACTTCGAAGTGGTAGAAACCCTGAAGTTTTAACGTCCACTTACCACCATGTTGTTAATGGCAAAGTGGTGTTTCCGGCAAAGAGTTGGAGTCCTTCAGAACGGTGACGGTCTCCTTCAGACTGATGATGATGGTCACGAAGTTTCTGTTAGATTCTAGGTTCAGTCAACGCACCCCACGACGTCGGCGTGCTTGTCATGGTGGCGACGAAAGCCTTCTTTCGCACATCCCTCAGCTGCCTCGGTCCGGGGTTTTGTCGACCCAGCCGTCTCTTCCCAGCCGGTTGACAGCAACACACGCGACGGCCGTCACGGCTCTGATCACCATTGACTGGGCATTAGCTATGTGATCATCGGAGGCAGCCGCGCCCTTGTAGCTCCCTGTTGCGACAAGTCTCAGTGCGATTCGACTATACTTCGTTTCACCTTATGTTGTACCGCAGCGAAGGTTAGACGCGCGAGCTCAGCGTTGGCAGCCGCTCTTAAGTCACGAGAGCTTGTGCCGCCGAGATGTGCCCCAGAGCAAGGAGCTCGCGCTTGTAGCCTTTCCTGCGGTACATCATAAGGTGAAACAGAGTATAGGGGGTATTCACTGGACGCCATATTTGAGGTCACTGTTTAGAGCGCATGCTCAGAACGAGCTCACATTAATAGGCTGCGAAGACCGGCAATCTTGATGGTGTGGAGTGCACGTTGCAAAAAGAACTGGGGAAGCTTGCCTTCAGCACGCGCTCAGCAATCGCGCACACAGCTATGGCCGCCAGTGAATACTCCCTATAGTAGCTGCTGCTCGACGGTCATCATCTCTCATCGTCGCCGTCTCTCGTCGCGCAGCTGGTCACACTGCGATCGCATGGTGCTTTTCGACAAGCGGTATTGTCGTCACAAAAAGTCGTCGTGCATCGCGAAGCCAACCGGGTGCTCGCGGAAAATCCGTCCTTGTACTACTTGTACGCGTTGGTCGAGCCATCGTTGCGCAACAACGATGGCTCGACGCAACAACGATGGTTCGAGCGTAGAAAATGGCGCCGCCATTTTCTACGCTCTACAGAATCCTGCCCAAAGCTTGTTCCCCTTCGTGCAATAGAAACAGAAGTTAAAAGCACGAGCACATCACCCCGAACGATGTTTGCTTGAACGTGGGCTTGCACCAACGTTATTGCTTGCACTACGCAAGCGCGCATGCTCGACAGGGACGTTGAAAGCCCGGAGCACGTTCTTGTAGCTCCTTCACTCGCAGTAGCTCGCACTCACAGTGAAACAGAGAGTAGGGTGTGTCAAGTAATTCGCAACTTTCACGACCTATAGGGGGCGCAGTGGTGCCTATCAAAATGGCTGTCATCTGGATGATCGTCGTAGAACAGCGGTACGAGGCTGGGTCTGCGACGCGTAAGTAATTCTAGTTTTACTATATACGAGCAGTATTAGAGCCTTACGTTATTTTTACATGCCAGAAAGGTGTAGGCAAGCCCATTTATTATGAGGCCAATCATCCAGGAGCTAGGGTGCGCGATTCTCACAACGCGGTACCACCATCGCTGAAAGTTGCGAATACCGCAGTTAATCTAGTTACGCGACTTCCGCTATGTGCAACGTTACTAGATTACCTCAGTTGTGGAACTCCCGCGGAGGGGGGTACCCCCCCTCACTAACCTCAATCCGTCTAGAGTCGTTCGAAGCGCCATCTATATTTTCGCTTCATAACTGTGCATTCTAAAGAGCACAGCTGAAGCGCCAAATGGCGATCACAACGCCACCATTTCTCCCGCAGCGGTCACTCGAGGAACTGCACGTGACATCTATTTTTGGCTTCAATCGGGTTACAGGGGTTCCACCCCCGACTCCCTTGCGGACGCACCGCGGAATACCCTCACAGTTAAAATGCGCCTAGGTCGGGACGCGCTACCTGAAATCCCCGCTGAGGCGTGGTTGTATAAAAACAATATTAATTGTGCTGCAAAACCTTGAAAACTAAAAATTCTAGAAAACATCACCCGCCCCCATTTTGTACTGATCTCCAATAAAAGTTACTACAAAAAGAGTTTTTTTTCGTTGGTTTTTACGTTTCTAGGGACGTTGAAACGAACGTATCCCGATTCAGTTACCAAAGCAGCCGTCCGGCGGCGCGTCGAGCGAATCTGGGCGAGTCGTGGTGAGTGAGGGGGGGTACTGTTCGTGCATGCAGCGTCTATGAACAGTTCCGTAACTGAGTTAATCTAATAACGTTGGCTATGTGCTACGTAGGTCGGACGTGGTCATACGTCACTTTGTCGTCACGGTCTGAACTCGAAGAGGGACAGTTAGTGCAAACGATTGCTTTCGTGTTTCGCGAACGTTCCTATGGGAACCGCGTGGAATTATCACACGCGCTGTGACTAATAGGAGCGCGTGGTTTGTAGGGGGGAGGAGTTTTCGAGAAACACGAACGTGACCGTTTGTGACCAGAATAGCACCCCTGGACCAAACACCGTTTTCTCCGAGTCACCACAGGTCCATTACTTTTTTTTTTCTTCAAGTAAACAAGTAATCTAATTTGCCATTTTATCTTGGGGTGGCCAGGATAAAAGGTGCATTCAGACACCTGACCACCCAGGTCCCGTACCCCATTCAGGTTTCAGAGCGGCGCAGCTCTTAAAAGGAATACACAGTATATATTCAAATGAAACGTAAGAACAAAACAACAATAACAAGAAAGTTGAACATTTCTAAAACAAGAAAATGACTTTCAGCGTTTCTACATAATATTTCATATATGCTTTTTTAATACTTTATTCAAATATTTTAGTTATTAATTTGTTTTTATTTATTCTATTTTTAATTTTTATTTATTTTTAATTTTTACTTTATTATTTATCATAAAATAACAAATTTTTGTTAAATTTAATTTAATACTTTTCAACCGAGAGTAGAAGTAATTGTAATCCAGTACTTTTTTTGAGTAATGTACAAGTCTGGTCTCTGAGTGCTCAGGTCAGCTGGCGCCGGATAAATCCCTGACTAGCTCTCGAGTCAGTATTAACTTTTGTTTTAATTTTCATCTGAAATAAATAGTATAGTTTTTCTATAACACGTGTGAAAAAGAAATTTTGTTTACTTCTCACGTACATTTTCAACTTTTCTGCTCAAAATCAAACAAAAGTTTAGCGGGGTAAACCTATGTACCGTATTTATATTACAAAAGTTAATTTATATTATACTACGAATTCAGTTCCTGTTTCTTTCTTTTTTTTTACTCGTGTAAGTTAATTTTTTGGAAGCTTTAAGCAGAACGAGGTGCGCTAAGGAACCGGCTCATAGGGTCCCTTCAATGGGTCAACGATCCATTTGAGTCACACATTATTGTAAAGCCGTTCCAATCACGCCACTGTTCTACCCACTGTCAAAGAGTCTACGCAGATCTGACTTGAAGCAGATGGCCAACAACCAGTGTGCCATCATGGAATGGCCCGTGACGGATGTGTACCTTGAGTCAGGGGCATTTGTTTGCGCAGCGGGGTGGCTGCCTGACGCTTGACTTGCGCCAAAATTGATTTTCGTAACGCGACACCTTCGGGGGCGAAATCAGGATGGCGCTTCGCTGCTCCACTTGATTTCGGAAAAGGTTCAGTGGGCCGCGTGACCAAGATCATCATCACGTTTGCCGAAGGGAATGAAGTTTCGCACAGGAAGGAAATCGTTATGCAGAGAAGTGAATGAACGGGCTTCGTGACTGCAAAGCCCAGTCACTGTAGCTATTACTCGGGCGTGCAGAACGGGGAGCAGGAGTGACAGGTGAGAAAGAAAGCATCTTATTGAAGGGCTTACTACGCAGTAGTAAGCCTTTCAACAAAAAACATTAATAGATAAACTTGAAAAAGTACAAAATAGAACTGCTAGGTTTGTTCTGGGACGGTACGGGCGGAGAGACAGCTGTACTCAAACGAAGAATGAACTCAATTGGGAACCTCTCTCAGCCCGCCGTAAAAAAATGTGTTTAAAGTTTGTTTTTGATATTAAAAAAAAAAACTGGAATTAACAGTGAACCTTGCTTAAAAGAACCATATTATATTTCTAAACGGAACGATCATGCTTTTAAAATTAGAGAGTACCGCGCCAGGACGAGCATGTACGCCAACTCTTTTTTTGTTAAAACTATACGAGAGTGGAATGGGCTGTCGGAGCTGCAAGTGTGCACTGAAAATGAAGATGTGGTTTTTTCAGCATTTGAACCCCCCTGCTGTAACGCCCTCGGGCACTGCGGGGTTATCCCTGAATAAAGAATAAAGGTGTCATATGGCGATTAACGAACCACTCTTCCTCTATTTCTGCAATTTGGGAAAAAATAAAATAAAAAACTCGACTCTTTACTTTTTTTTTTGCTACTCACGTCAATAAACTACCAGACAAAAACAACTCTGTATTACAATACAAAAATTAGTAAAAAGAAAATCTTTCAAAATATTCTTGCTGGTTATAAATATTATCTGATTATAACGGTAATTTTTATAGTAAGAAATGGGAGCACTGCGGTGAATAAACGATTTATGCACTTAGTGCCTAGGCACCTACTAAATGTTTACATTAAAATAATTATTCCAATCACCCTGCACGCAAACAACAACAAAAAGAAAAGCGGAAAAAAGAGCGCATTGAAGTTTTCGCTTTGATATCACTTTCTTCAAAGAGGGCTGAAGCCCAAGACTTTGCAGTAGCACCGGCTTGTAATCGGTGGCCTTAAAGTTTGTATTTCGTCACCAGTTAAAATTCAGCCGACCTCAAAATGCTCCTGGACGAGGCGCGGGTGCCCGATTTCGAAATGATGACCGAATGCCTGAAATGGGGTTGAACGAATGACTGAAAATAGTCAAACCACGTCCACTTCGAGACAAATTTACACAAAGATGGCTCATTTTAGAGTAATTGCCATAGCTGTAGCTTATAGTCAAGGGCCCTAAATTTTGTATTTCATCACCAGTTAGGTTCTCGGCCGATCTGAAAACGTCCTGGATGAGGCGCGGGTGCCCGATTTTCAAAAGAATAACGAATGCGTAAAAACATCTGAACCATCCCCAATTTGAGAGCAGTTTTCTCAAAAAGGATTCATTTTCGAGTATTTTCCATAGTACCACGATAGGCTCAAGGGCTTTGCATTTCATGTTCCGCCTTTATTTTGAAACTGGCTTGTCGTCAAAATGTTCACTGGCGAGGCACGGGTACCCTAATTTCAAACGGTGAACGAACGCCTAAAAACAGTTGAACCATCCCCACTTTGGTAATAGTTTTCTCAAAAAGGATTATTTTTATCTATTTGCAATAGTACCAGGATGAACTAAAGGGCTCTAAATGTTATATACTATTTTTAGATAGGAAGTTGGTTGTCCTGAAAAAGTTTCCTGGCGAGGCGCGGGTGCATAAATTTCAAGATATGAACGAGTGAGTAAAAGCATCCGAACCAACTCCACTTTGAGGCCGGTATTCTCAAAAAAAGAATCACTTTGGAGTATTTGCCATGATACCAGAATGGGGTCGAGAAATCCGCTTTTTATATTCCGCCTTTAATTGGGAACTGGGTTGTCATCAAAAAGTTCTTGGCGAGGCGTGGGTGCCCACAATTTAAAAGATGAACGAATGCGTAAAAGCAGCCGAACCATCCCCATTTTGCGCCCAGTTTTCTCAAGAAGGATTCAATTCGTAGTATTCGATATGGTACAAGGATGGGCTCTAGGGCTCTGGATTATATATTTCGACTTTAGTTGGGACCTGGGTTGTCCTGCAACAGTTCCCTGGCGAGGGTCGGGTGCCCAAATTTCAAAAGAAGAACGAATGCGTAAAAGCAGCCGAACCATCCCCACTTTGAGACCGGTTTTCTCAAAAAAAGATTCATTTTTGAGTATTTTCCATAGTGCCAGAATGAACTCCAGCGATCTGCATTTTATATTCCGCCTTTAGACTGGGAACTGGGTTTTCCTCAGAAAGCTTTCTGTCGAGGCGCGGGCGCCCCATTTCAAAAAGATGAGCTGCCTATAAAAGGCCGAACAACACCACACTTCGAGACTATGGTACTCGGTATGCGTAATGATTTGGCATGATGGACGCGGAAATTGTCATCCGCGCTTTTGCACCAACAGCCTTTGCGCCTTTTGCACGAATGGAAACCTTAGCGCACCACCACGTTTCCCATGTGCTGCGATTCTTTCTTAAATTTACTGATTGAATGGTTTTGGATGACCCTCAGCAAGTTTCTAATTTGAACAATGCGTTTATTTTTACTAAAATTCTTCCAAAACTTTTAGTTAATTATTTAACTTATCATGCCGATTTGCCCTATATATACCTGGTCGTATAACTTCCGTGATTATACTGCATTGGAGCTTTAACGGATTCTTAAGAAACGACGTGAACAGCCTAAAATAAGCACTTCGTATACATGATATAAATGTAATATGTTTTTGTTGTAGTACATTCAGACGTGGTGCAAATCCCGCATAAGCCATTGTTTCTATACTTCGTTTCAGCTTAAGTTCAGACGCAGCCGACGCTACGAGCTAATGGGCTAATAATACAGCGTCAGAAGCGCAAGTCACAAGGCCTTGTTTGTTTATGATTGGTTCAGCTATGACAAAGCACGAACAGAAAGATGATGAACATCATGATGGTGAGCTTTGACGTTGTCTGACTGGTCCCATCACCTCGTGGCGTCGGCTGCACCTGGACTTGAAGGGAAAATGAAGGAGAGGCGATATTGCCGCCTTCGTGGCCGGGTGCTATGTACATTCATAAGCCCCAGCTAAGGCGGAGGAACGTTTAATATTTTTGAGCGTCGTTAAAGGCATGTTCAAAGTGATCGACTTCATATTTTTGGGGGCGTTTATAACTGTGCTTGTACAGTCCATGAAAAGAAATTGGGATGTGTGGATGTTTATACATCCTAGAACTTGGTCTGCCTCAGCGGGCGACTTGTCTCCCAGCTGTAGATGTGAAATTTAGACAGTGCAGTACAATCGCTAGCATGGGGTCTTTAACGTGCACCACGCAGTAGTGATACACGACCGCACGCCGGTACGATAATTATACAGATCGAAACGGGCAGGTGTGGGGATTGAACCCAGGGTCCTCGGGTTCTGCAGCGCGAGCTTTCGCTCCACGTGCTCGGAGCTGGTATGCGCTAGCCTTTGTTCGGCCACCGATCCCCCTACAGTGCATGACAGACAGAATGAGGTGCGAAATAAAGACGCTAGCAGCGAGCTGTTTAATAATACGGTCAAACACAGTGAGTTAAAATATGGTGCACTTTGCGCGTCAAGCGGACTAGGTGTACAATACGCCACTTTTCAAGGTGCAAGCCGCGCGCTTTGGATAGAGCGTACGTTTCTCTCGACCTTGTCAAAGGGCGCAAGCAGCATGAGGTCAACCACGTGTCCTTTGCTGATCATGCTCTTGTATCCTTTACGCTTTGTTTCTTTCAAGAAACGCCGAAGAAGTTTGTTTGGGTTTTATAGAAGCATAATTCAAAGCTTCTTAATGGTTAATGTTTTGTAAAAGCGGTTCGCAGATATCGTGAAGATTTGGGAAGAGCTTGTTTTCCGAGGCAGTGTTGATGAACACTGTCGTCGAAAAGGAACTCTCGTCGATTCTATCTTCTTGTTTTGTGTGATATAGAGCTCAAATAAACGCCGTATGGATTACCTTCGTAACACGGTATGTACACTTTGTTATTAGTATGCCATTTTGTATTCTGACACGACTGCACGTCACTGTTGAGCTATAACAGTTCGTGGGAGCTACGTGCAATGCCGGTCCAACCTTCCTTTGCAGAGTGTCACGTCAGTATCGAGTTGCAATCGTAAAAGATCGGATTGCTGAAACTGTCGTATGTTCAAACGTATCTTTTTTTAACGTCGGCTCGCTCCTGCATCTCCGAGGCCGCGAAAAACGCCGCGGCAATTTGTTTCCATCTACGTCGCTTTGCAAATGACTGACACGGGCCGCCTTTTACCAACAATGACAGTTGGGCTGGAGTCTTCACCGGAAGACTCGCCGCACTTCCCAACAGGCATACCGGCGTATGGGACTAGTCCCATGCTGTCGCCGTAGCGCAACATATCTCATTGAATTTCGCTCAGCTGCGATGTTTCCATGCCTATCGCGGCGATGAGAGGCGCCGATTCCGAAAATACGTCGGTGACATCAGCGCCATCAGCGCAGTAAAACCTACCGGCACACCCCCAACTCGCCGCCGCTAACGCTCCCATCTCCTACTGCCGAGAGAGCTTCCGGTTCCGGAAACAGGGTACGTCACGACCGTCAAAATTACGCCGCAGCTTGTTTTGCGGTCAGTTGGAGAGAAAGAAAAAGTCGATATTTCATTAATTTTTTGTGTAGAAGTTAATAAACCGAGACGAAAACGGATGCCTGTTCGGCATTCAGTGAACATTGACGGTTTAATGTAAAAGTTATCTGGCAAAAGTAAAAAGGTCATTTCATGGTCCCTTTAAATAGGAATTGTTTACACAGTTAACAAAGTTGACTAACGTAGACGTTTGGCCTAGTTGGTACTATTGCATGGCTAAAAACTAATAACAGCTCGAAGACACGGACAAGAAATACAAAATAAATACAGCTCGGTTTTCCGTCTACCTCCTCGTTTTTGTCCGCGTCTTTCCGCAGCTTTTAATTTTTAACCAGAAAACGGGGATGATGGCTCCTGAACGCTCCAGCTTTTTAAAGCACGAAAAACAGAAAGATGCGAGCTTTTTAAATGCACTACTTTAGTAGCTGATGAGGGAGAAATGCACTTCTACCGGTTTGTTTTCTGTCAAAGTATTCAGTATAAAACAAAACGCCTCGAGGTTCTTGATACCGAGCAGTATAGGAGGGTTATGATGCGAGCACGGTGGAAGCGATTATAGCTCGGAGAGATACGAGAAGGGCGGGCAGAAAACTGTAGGTGAGGAAAAATGAAGTCAGTGAGGTATCAGGGGTGCTGTCGTGCGATAAAGCAATCATCAAACGCGCTTTCGTAGAATCTTATAAAAAGCATTTCAGTTACCGTGCACCCAAAAAAGATGGTTGCCGGAAGTTTTATTCCCATTTATTGCAGAGATTGGCAGCCAATTTAATCGAAGAATTAGAACAACCGATCACGTTATCGAAAGACGATGGACAATTTTATTCCGGGCAAAGCTCCAGGACCAGACGGTCTTGGGGCTCAGTTTCACAAAGTGTTTAAGGAGCAACTTGCTCCTTTTTTATACTGCCAATTTTTTTGAAGCATGCGAACTTAAAGTTTTATCCCCGTCCTATTTGTGTACTCACGATTTTTATACCCAAAAGTGAGAACCTCTCGAAACTTAATTTTGTTGGATCGTACCGTCGGATCTCACTAACCAACGTAGACAATATTACGCTAATGAAGGTTTTAGCGGAGCGTTTTGCAGAGTTATAAACATTATCGTCCACTCACACCAGACGTGTGGACGTGTAACAAAAGTGCATGTCGCCCGGAGCATTCTGGAGTGTTGTGATTTATTTTCTGCGAAGTGTTGCCATGTTACAGGCCTACCTAGGAAAAACGTTCGACCGCGTGTCACACGAAATTCTTTTTTCTATAATAGAACATGTGAACCTGGGGTCTGTCTAGTACAACGGTGCACACATAGTGTACCAAAACTATGCCACTAGTCTTGAGGCCCTAAACCCGTCAAGCACAAAGTTGGAGCCAAAAGTTCGCGGAGCGCGCCGATTGGACGCCGGCGAAAAAAGCGCGAAGTCATCGTCGGGATAGTCCGACCTGTGCGCTCAGTAAACTTCGGCCCTAACTTTGTATTGGACGCGTTTAGAGCCCCAGCTTGTAAACAAGTGTGTAAGCGAACATTTTTGCCTTTTCTCTTCGGTGCGACAAGTCTGTCCACGTTCACCTTTGCTTTTATGGTATTTTTCGTGAGCCATTTTGTTTAAGTATTTTTCAGAGTAGTTTTATTCCTGGGTTTAAGTTGGAAGCTTCTGAGGTACGTACTTTAACTCACGCAAATAACGTGGCGTTTTTTTTTTTTTGGCTTATACTTGGAGGGTGTTGAAAAACCAATTCGTAAAGAGATGTTTTGAAAAAATACGAGTAGCTCCGTAAACTAAGACACGTGTTTGGGTCTTTGGCACGGCGATTGGCCTTCAATGACGGTTATTTTCAAAAGTGTTTTACAGACTGAATCGCCGCCCCGTTATCTTGAAGTTCCCCTGGAACACTACTGCTACAATGCCGGCGTTGGCGCGATCAGGTTGAAGCTTTGCGCGCAAAAGCGACCAGGTTGGAAGGTAATGGGACGTCTATTTTTGCACTTGCATCGACTTGAAATGCGTTTCTTGCAGGAAATGTGTGGTATGTTTTGGCGGTGTTTTATTGCTCCCGAATAAAAACATCCAATGTATGCACCGCGTTTTTGCTGTTTTTATTTGCTGCTTGATTCGGGAACGCACGAGTCGTACAAGACCTCTTTCGTAGAGTGAAGACCGGGGGGGGGTAACTTCTTAATAGACTTAATTTCTCAGAAACCAAAGATATCTATTTTTACAAACAGTTATTCAAGTGAGACTGCGTGGTGCGCTTCCTGAGTTTATTGTATCGGCAAGCGAGGACAAAGGTGTATCTTGAAGAAGCTGTTGGTGCTTATTGGTTTTTAGTCACGCGTTTCTTACAGGAATAATTTTCTGGTGTGTCGCACAAGCGACTAGCGAAGAATTTAAATGATTTGCTTTCTACAGTTCTTCTGTATCGCTTTTTGTACAGTCCAGGCCCAGGGTAGGTTATCTTAAAGCGAGTCAAGCCAATGGTAGCACCCAGTAACACGAAGACTATTTTTTTTAAAGCTGTATAGTCAAATAATTTTAGTTAAAGTATGCTTAGTTTAAAAAGGTATCCCATGCAGTTGCTCGATCTAACAACTGTAAACTGTGCGAAAAGCAGAAAACGATTGACCACGTTTTTCTAGAATTTTGGGACGTAATCTTCTTTTGTAACGTTCTGCAAATGACCCTCAAAAAGACTTCCCATTAACACACTATGGCATACGATTTTTAGCGGTAGAAGGGTAAAATAACGTTCCCTGCGACATGATCATACTGCTGGGCCTGCACAACATATGGTTGCGTCACGCGGATATTGATGTTCGCCCGTGAATACTAAGTATTTTGTTGAGGACATGTCCTTTCTTAAGGTAATGTATATTGTCACGAATGACGAGGTGACGAACAATTAATAACTGAGGACACCGAAACGTTTAAAGGGGCGGACTTGTGCCCAAAACAAAAAGGAAACAGTAGATAACAACAGAGCGTCGCGGGCGTCGAAGTCGGCGTAACAGCAGTATCGAACGCTGGGGCGAGACTGACCCCGGCTTGCTACGAGGAGCCCCTTTTGTACACGCGTGGGCTTCTGGAACATTCGGCGTAGAAGGTTCGGTGCATAAAACATTGTAACCTCAAATATGCAAGACGGTTCTTGAATTTACCAGAACATCACATTACAGTACAGAGTCAACAAAAATGCGTAGCCGCGGCCAGAAATCGAACCCTGGCCTTCTGCGTGGAAGGCAAACGCGATAGCCGTTAGGCCACGGGCACGACTCGTAACCGGTCAGCTGCGCGCGTGGCAATATAAGAGCCAGCGACCTACGCCCGAGTGGCTGCCTCTTCTTGAGGTCTTGTCTACCCTCAAAGACTTCTAGCACGTTCGACAATAGCCAAGATGTCAGGTGTTTTTTAGTGTTTTATCGCGATTGTGTGTCACCGCATTCTGTCATCGTCGAAATAAAAAAAATGATTTAAAAAAAAAAGCCGCTTGCGTGGTGGAGTTGGCACCGGATGCGGCTGTCAGGCAGAGGAATGGGGTTTCAATCCAGCTTAACCCGGATCCTTATTTTATTAATTATGTACTATTTTAAGAAATCACAGCTTATTTATTGATGTCATCGTGTGTTCTTGTTCAGATCATCCCTGAACTTGCGGCGTATATGAAAGTAGCGGTAACCTAATGCTTTGGGTCAGTCACCCTTCCGTTGCCGACGCAAGATGCGTGGCACCTTTCTCTTTAGGTTTCCAGGCAGATGTTCGCCTAATTAAATGTTTATTTTTCGTTCCAAATTTATGTGCTCTTTTTGTTGGTGACAACATTGCGCAAGGTGGAAAGTGTATACAAATAAACACGTAAAAATTATGTTCCTGGAATACATAAGCTGACAAACCATCCTTAGATACGTCCTGTGCGGAATCAAGCACTAATAACAGCCTACCTTTTATGGCCTGCACTCACTCACAACACAGTTATCTCTGAAGGTGCCCTTACTACAATGAACTCCAAGGAAACTGTAAGAACTATAGAAATGCGTGCGATGACTTCTGCGAAGTTGTTTAGAAGTTCCGGTGTTCTAAAAGCCGTGAAGTGGTAAGGGAGCATGATAAAATTATCAGTATGTTGCAACGCAAGACACTCATTATCTCATCCTTTTTTTATGTTTGAAGTTACTGTTTTTTTTTAGCTCCGGTAGAGCAGCGTCCACAGTATTGATGTCTCTGTTTCAGAGGTTCACAGCTCACTACACATTGTCGCTGTTTCGGTGCATTGCAACACGTGATCAACCTGCGCCATGGTTACCAATAGAAAGTCCTAGCGTAGCATAACCGCAGGTGAGGCAGTGCGACCAGAAGTACGCGCGGCACTTTTGAAGCACGATTTTCAGCGAGCGCCAGGAGCGTTGGCGTGCCTACGGTACCCTGTGATAACGCTTTGGAAGAAGTGAACAATAGCGGCATCGGCGTGTTTAAAGCTTTTATTTATCGCTCCATCAAAAAAAAAATCGAATGTACAGTATGCTACATTTGTGTACCGTGTAAGTTGCAGCGTCACGACCTGCCTCGCCAAAGCTGCCTGACAGTGCCTGTTAAGCACTCGTCGCGAACGGCTGGTTGACACAGGCGTGCGTAAAAATGCTACGAGCATTTCTTTACTTGCCTTTGTAATTATGTAAAACCAAATGCGCGTAGTCTGTCTTTTGGAAGTTTTTGAATCAAATGGTCATGTTCCTTGTGAAGGCTCCAGTGCGTAAAACAGGAACCAATTCCCGATGTCTAATGATCGACACACCGTTGCGCAAGCAGTTCTCTCCTATAGTTTCTGCAAAGAATAGACTTTTCTTTGATCGTACGCAAGAACTTTGCGCTACTAACCGAAGCTTTTGCCTTAATGTTAAGCAAAGATTGTGATTGCAATCGCAGTACCTGAACTCCAAAGGGTATGCAATGTACTAGAAGTTCCTAATTAAATTAGACATCCCAGTCCCTTCGAGCAACGCTGTTGCAAGGCGGACCACAACAATTTCTACTTTAACGCACTCGTTTTTTCGTGAAAATTGCATGGTGCACGAACAACCAGCACAAAGGCCGACAGTTAATTCAGGGCATTTTCTTAATTTCTTATTCAGTGAAATTGCTCTTGATCTCCAAGAATCAGAGCTTCACACTTTTGAATCACGATCCTAATAGCTAGGAACCTTTTCTTCGTTGCAATTTGTTCATGAGTGCACGCAAGGATAAAGGTTAACCATTTATTTTTAGGTCATGCACAACATGCGCGAATATTACGGGGTGAATTAAATAAGTTAGTCGTTTGACCTAAAATAAAACAGAAAGACATTGTTTGGTTCGCAGGTCTTAGTTCTAATATCTTTCTCAGAGCGGGCAACGAACAACGCAGAATAAGGAAGTTATACACGTGAGCTTCTGTTTTTCTTTTTTTTTTTAATAATTTATGTTTGTAGAGCATTCTTGCACATCCTTTGTCTTAAATAGCGAGACTGAGATGCATTTATTTACCCTGTTTCAAACGCCAGCTGTGTACTTTATGAACTGTGTGTTTATCGGGCTGGTCCCCGAAATCTTCAGCTACAGGAGGCGTTCGTATAGCGGGAGTCATAAGGAAGAGAGGTGACTGCAGTTACCTTCGGTGACACGAAGAACGTTAAAACTTTATTTTGTTGGGTTGCACTTTGGCAGAAATCTTGAATATCAAGTATTGTCAATTGTAAGAGTAGAATATTGCACAAACAATCCCGAGTTAGCTGTTTTTGTTTGTTTACTTATTTACGCTAGGGATGAACGGATGAGAGCTTCACAGTGTTCTTACGGAAATGTTGCACAGCATATACAACACACACACACACACACACACACACACACACACACACACACACACACACACACACACACACACACACACACACACACACACACACACACACACACACACACACACACACGACCGATAAGTGGATTACGCAACTGTCAGATTTATGCAAATATTGCGTTGTTTGCAGTGTTAGTCTTGCCTATGAGTTACCAGGCTTGTCTAAGAATTTTACGCATTTCACATAAAACTTTAAACGTTTTTATGCTCATATGTTATTTTTATTCCTACCTTGCGTTTTACTTCTGAATACTTGCTAATTCACTCGTAGTATGTTTTGAGTAAAACGACCCAGAATAATCCCTATTCGGTTTCTATTTACCTATTCTAAGTAAATAAAAACGATATTTCTGACCGTCACTTCCTTGTAAAATGTAAGATGTGTTTATTGTTGTGGGACTCGCAAAGAACGTATGGAAAGCATTTATTAGAAATTGACAACTTCATGGCACGTTCCGATCTACCAGTCTTTAAAGTTCACGCCACGTGAACTTGAACTAGATTTGAAAGCGCAGGTTTCCCGCTATGTCATCCTTCTCTTCCGTGCCTCTTTTCAAGTTTGCTTGTTTGCTTTTATTTTATTTGGCTGCCGCGTTTTACATAGAAAATGCCGCTTCATCCATCACAAAAACGCAGGAAGAGAGCGTTCGCCAAACGCAAACAGCGCTTGGGTTTTCTGTAAAGTGCGTCGAGAAAAAGGATGAAAGTTTCTGTTGTCGATACGTATCAAGCCAGACATGCATCGATAAAAATGCAAATATTCTACCGCTAAGCGGGCAGGGCGCTAGAATCTACGCGTACTTGCCAGACCAATGAAGTGCCTGCCTTTCATCCCGTGACCACACTCTCCGTTCATGAGTATTCGGAAAGGGGTAAATTATGGTGTATGACAGGCGTTTGACTGGACCAACGAGTACGCAGTTTCCACCGCGCTTTCAGTTTAAAGGCGAACGTAGCATAAAGCTGCATTTACAGTGGCGTTGTACTCAAAAACCGCGAAGTGGATCCCCTTGTTTTCATCATAAAATGCGTGTGAAATAATGCAACCCCTTTCGAAAACTGCCGTGAAAATGCGGTTCAAGATGAAAAAGAAAAAGTTCGAGGCACAGTGCGAATTGGAGAGGGGTGAAGCAAGCAATCTTCGCTCAAGTGCTTGTCGTGAACCAAAGGGGCGCCGCGGTTAACGTGCCATCGAGGAAAACAGAGTGAGACAAAGACGTGAACGGGATCGGGCACCGTCATATGATATCTCTTGCCTTCTTCGTAATGATATCTCGCTACATGCACAGTGGAGGAGGCATTGGTGCGTTTGTGCCATACACGATATCGGAAATAGAGTAAACGAGAGGGTTGATAGGAGGCAAACCTATGAATATAGATGATTCATTTCAATTTGCGTTTCTGTTGTTTTGAAGATTGTGGGTGACTCAGCGGTGCAGAGCATTTGACCGGGTCGCCCGCGTGTTAGAACGTCTCTCGTGATTTCTACCACGAGATGGCGAAGCGTACTCGGCCACGCGAGCGGCGCTCCGTTGCTGATAAAATGCCGGCGCTGAAGTATGTGGTTACGATTCTGTTCGCGGCGCGTGGCGATGACAGTCAACTACATGTTGTTGAGCAAGTGCGTTATGCCATTCTTCGAGGCTTGTAACAACGACGGAAATCCTACATCGGTGCCTATACTACTGCTCGCTTGCGAGTTCTGCGGCTGACGACTAGCAGCGTGGGACACGTTCGATCGAGTTGACGACTCCGAGAGGTGAGTGAATATGTTTCAAAACTTTGGTTGGGACTAGTTGGTTCATATCATTTAAAAAAACTAAAAGCGCGAACTGAAACACGGAAGATTAAAAAAACGCAGTCCACAAAGACGGATGCTAGTAACAACTGGTTTTATTTAATAAACCTACAGGCAACCAAACTGTCCACGAAGTTTGTTAAAAGAGCGAATGAAAAGACGGAGAGACATTGTTGAAGCTTTCTTTATCAAGAACTCGGGCGAAAAGTTTTGAACATGCGGTCCATTTTCTGCTGGATAAGGAGATGTCTTTTTTAAATGACTTCATATAAGACTGCCGATATATGTTATCGGTTTAGGCCTGTTATCGGTATGGTGAACGACAGTCTGGCTGAGTGAATGTCTCTTCAATAAAATCAGTTGTAAGAGCGCCGGTCCTTTTCGTATGTGTTTTTTGTTTCGTCCGTGTTTCACTTCGCGCTTTAAACATTTAAACATAATTTGTTTTGCTGGTATTTGTGTGCTCTAGTTCTTTTGCTTCCGGCTCGAGGCTTGTTTCACCAGGGCACGGTGTAAGATACACTAAGCTGAACTTTAAAGCTGAACTCCATGGAGCGAATTATGTGACGAATAACTGGCGAACGCCGCCCGACGGCACGCTCGCTTTGCACGCGACGTAGCAGCCACTGTGTTGATTCCACGCGCAGAGCAAAAGCCGCCGGGCAAAATTCGTCGGTTATTCGCCGCATATTCGTCCCATGGAGTTCAGCCTTTAGGTGAGGACATGGCGGGGCTGAACGCGCGGCGCGAGGAATCAGATAGCGTTCGTTCGACGGGCATCCGAAAGGCTGCATCATTCCGCTGCCACCGTGCCGGTAAAAGTAGCGCAAAGTGCGTCCATGCAAGAGGCACGTGAAACGTGCAACCCTTGGGAAGATAATGGCGGCACAGCGCAGCCACTGTAGCGCAGCACTGAGCTAGATTTCAGACGCCATGTTCTTCCTGGAAGTGGCGCGCGGCACGTGTCTCGGGCATTTCTACAACAATGAATGGCGCCACTTTTCGTGCCCGCGGCTGACAGTGTCGCCGGCGGCCAAACGGCGAAACTGTGTGAGAGCGAAAAAAATTATCTCGTTGCCATGACACCCCGGTACACCGTGGTCTTTCTGCACGAGCGACAACCTCGCTGGAGCCCTGCGCGCGTGGTAAATGAGGCGGCACGAGTGTCTTGTACGTGCCCACGGGTCGACGAGTCACCTGCCGACGCCGCTTGAAACCATAGTGAGAGAAAGAAAGAGAGAGAGTGAAGAGCGAACTTTATCAGCACGTCGCGAGGAGCACGCTGTCCTCACCTGAAGGGTATTATCTTACACCATGCACCAGGGTAATTTTCGCTACCAGCCGCTACTATAGGGGATATTCGTTGGACGCCATATTTGAGGGTGCTGTTTAGAGCGCATGCTTAAAACGAGGTCTCATTGATAGGCTGCTAAGACCGGCACTCTTGATGGTGTGGAATGCACGTTGAAAGAAAACTCTGGAAGCCCACCGTCAGCACGCGCTTGGCAGCCGCGCACACCCCTGTTGGCTCTTAAGCTGAGACTGCAGCCAAAGGTAGAAGCGCGAGCTAACCCGAGCTCCTAGCTTTGAGACGAGCATTTCTAGCGCGAAAGCTCGCTCTGTGAAAGAACTTTTCAAGGCAGTGACCTCGTGCTCTCGTGCTTGTGACATTGGCTGCAGTATCAGCTTTACAGAGTACGAAAACAAAATGACGTGACTTCTTGCTTTAAAGGGCAACTCCGCTCAATTCAGAAGATTTCGGGATAATAGGTGATTTAACGTCAAAAAGCCTTAGCATAAGAAACTACGTCATTTGCTTCGCAAAAGATAGGATATATATTTTTAAATATAATTTTAAACACGAGCAGAAATGAAGCTGAATCTTCGGCTCTGTCCGGCAACATTGGCCTCGGGCCGCCAAGAACATGACTACTATGTGGTACGAGATGTCGCGTGATGCTCTACAAAACGTCGGGCGGGATTGGGGCGGGCATGTGCCAGTCGCAAGTGTCGTCTGCACCGCACTCTTCACCACGTTTTGCTGTCTACGACATTTGACGGCGTCCCGACAACTGCGGCCTAAGTCTGCGCATGTAGTGTCCGTAGTGTGAACGAAACTCCGAGAGACGATAATTACAAGCGGTGAGACAACGATGGTAGTTGTGACGCGAGAGACGGCGGGTAGACGGCGGGACGGCTGTACTGCCCACAAGAAGCGCGCTGCGCAGGCGCGTTACGGCGATCCCGTGGACACCGCTGAGCGCCAAGGGGAAACGTTGCTGACGTCACCCGCCACGCTTGCCTGGAGAAGTAAAAACAAGCAAAAAAGGTGCACTGGGGATGACGTTTAGCTCAATGTTTGCTACACCCACGCCGTCGCCTTGACTGCGCTGTTGGTTGCGCCTCAATTCGCCCGCTCGAGTAAACCAATTTCGGCAACTTGGGAGTTGCAAAGTTTGCCGGACCCTTTAAAGTGATACTGAACCAAAGAATTTAGTGTCAATAATAAGTGGCGCACGTCCTTTCCCCGAGCCAGCAGCCGCCGGTTTGCGCGAGCACACGCAACAAAAATGACGTCAAAGACCTCCATTCGCGGTTAAGATGACAGTGAAATGTACGGGCTTCGGGCCAAAGGAGAATAAAGACAAGTTTTTCATCTACACAGTGGTGTCTGGTGTAAAAGGTAAGCGATTAATTGGTCTAACAAGCACGTAGTTTTCACTTGTAGAGATGAAAAGCCTGTATTTATTCTTTTTTGGCCCGAAGCCCATGCATTTCACTGTCCTCTTAAGCGCGAATGGAGGTCTTTGACGTCATTTTTGTTGCGGGTGCTCGCGCACACTGGCGGCTGCTGGCTCGTGGAAAGAACGTGCGCCACTTATTATGGACACTAAATTCTTTGGTTCAGTATCCCTTTAGAGGGGCCCTGCAAGGACTTTTTTACTGGTTTTTAATTTGCACCGAACCTGAGCGCACTGAACGTAGCAACTTAGTGAAACTTTTCTTTTCTCAAAATTCACTTTATTTTAAAAGTTAAAGACAAATTAAAATTACAAAAACAAGCAAAAAATAACCTCCCTCATGACGTCCTTGGTTGCTTGAGCGGCCGTCAA
This sequence comes from Ixodes persulcatus, assembly GCA_013358835.2. Classification (NCBI taxonomy): domain Eukaryota; kingdom Metazoa; phylum Arthropoda; class Arachnida; order Ixodida; family Ixodidae; genus Ixodes; species Ixodes persulcatus. The sequence continues at coordinate 23,841 of JABSTQ010008481.1, read as the reverse complement.
CTAGAGGATAGGTGGTGAGCTCAGCGAGCGGTCACGGCTGCCGCACTCCGTGTCGACGGCTCAAGAGGGCGCCACTAAAGCATGTTCTGGATAGGCTGTATGCAGCGGGCAACTAGAGCGGCTCTCATTGCATTTGCTGCTCAATTAAACACTAATTTGGCATGACACTTCATTGGCCACAAACAACAGCAAACATGGGGTAAAGATCAGCTCAGAATGGGAGCCACTTCGCGCTGCCATACCGCCAAACGGCCAAACCGCAAGACAAAGCTTCTCGCCGAAGGCCTTCGGAACGCTCGGAGCCGGTCGGAACCTCCTGTTCATACGACCGCACCGCCGGCGCGTACATCCGGGACCTTTCCGTGTGGGCGCCTGATCCCACTACCCCCTTTCAAGTATGCGCCGCCTTTTCCACCGCTTGGTGGCGGGTATGTCGACGGGTCATTTCTCGTTTCCGCACTTTATGAACTGCATTCCTTTCTTTTCTGATCTAAAATACTGGAAAAAAAAAACTACTTTTATAAATCTTTGAAACGGTTCGCGCCACTTATATTTTGTATTTCCACTAAAAAGAAGCTTTTAGCGGCTCTCACCGGTAGTAAAACCAGGACCAAAGACGTCACATTTTGCGCGCTTTCGGTACCGTGGCTCGCCCTTGTCGGTGGAGGAGGTTTCCGCGTCGTCCGTTTAAAATATGACGCACTGATATTTAGTTACTCTCTCCGTGCCCGCTGGCTTGCCCGAACCCCAAGAGACGTGGATATCGCAAAAAAGGTAGACGCTTAAATATAATTGCTTTAAGAAACATTTAGGCAGAACATCGTCGTAATATTTGACGTGGGGTCTTCCCAGGTGATAATGAAGAGGTCTGCACGTGGGGCCAAAAATACTTTTGGCCCCACGGGCTTTTCGCAAAAGCGAACTAATGTCAATATCACGCGCTTCTCAAACGCTACGCGCGCCTCTCGGGTATCGCCGACATAGCCACGCCCCCGAGACAGGCTCGTGCGGGCCTTGCTTTTGCCACCGTTGTTTAATAATTGCCAATTCATCATCACTCTTTTAGTGCAGAATGAGATATGCATTTTTCAAAACTTAACGCACAATAATAAAACAAAAAGTGCCATATTTGATATTTTCAAAGACATACACCTATGCACTCCAAATTTCTAGACTTCTAATGCATCCAAGACTCGTTCTTGTTTTTTATTGAATAGATGAAGGACGCGTCTGGTTCTGTGTATAGGTGTATCTCTTAATAAGCTCACTCAAAGTTTGTTTTAAATATTTATTCAAAGAGAGCCTTTTTTGTTTGTTTGATTTTGAAGTGTCGTAACTCAGTTTCACATCACAACGCAGCAACGACATTAAAGGGCATGCTCCTGGTAAACATAGGAACTCGGCATAAAAACTATGAGAAGTGCAACGCCAGCAGTTTTCTTGTAAACTCCACTTAATTGTGATAAAATTTCAAAGAATTCCCTTCACGCGATTTTGGTTTTCTCAGATAGCGTTTCTAACATCCGATTTTATTTTTTCTTATGCTAGAAGAATTGGGCTGGTTCACTGTAAGGCTGATTTGATTGTATTCATGTTCACATTTGTTTAAAATAATATTAAACGATGGGACTATTTTGGAGCTCGACTCTGTACGCAAGAAATCGGTTTCAGAGAAGAGGACAGCTATTCAATTAGAGCTTTTCACGTTCTAATTAAAATCGCTGTCTATTATTGTATTTTTTTAAAACATACTGAATGTCCTAAATATTAGAAAATAACTTATGTTGTAGCAGACGACGCACACATGCGCCGTCTTTTGAAAGGTGGCTAAAATTCGAGGTTGAGGAAATCAGGAAAAGTGGCGCTGATTTTGTCCCTGACGCAGAGGATTCCTGTCTCAAATATTTCCTCGCGCTTTTTCCCTTGTTCTTGCAGTGAATCACAGTTAGTGTTGCAAAAAAGAAATGCGAGAAGCGCGTCACTGGGTCACGAGTAAATTCTCCAAAACACCTAGTGCCTATAAATAAGCTATGCAATGCTGCCCGCCATGTTCATACACCACGAAAGGTGCAAATATATAACTATATATGATAGCGACGACGAAAGGGAATTCATTTCTTTTTACTCCAAGATAAACAAACGAACATGTTTTAAGGTTCCAGCTTTCCAACCTCGCCGGCTCTGTTTTGTTCGCCATCGTGCAGGGATTTGAGATTTTCAGTTTCAAGGGGGATTGAACCGCTATTTATTTGTAGCCTTTTCCTCATAGATGGCGCAGAATTTTTTCTGATCACACGAGTTGCGTGCTCGCAGCTGCGCATGCAGATCGGGCGCTCGTGGTGAGCTCGGGCCACGGGCTCTTCGCCGCCAATCTCGAGCTAGATCTTCTTCACCCTTCGTCCGCCGCTGCCGGAAGCGGTCAACAGGTGGCGCGAGGTGCCAGCCAGTCAAGACGTAGGTTATAGTGGCTTACATAACGTAAAATGAGCTCTGATTTCCGACTACATTCAAAGTTCCAACCACACTCGAAATTATCGAAAGTTCAGGGTGCGGCGGTGCGGCCGTTTGGGCCAGCACATTTGGCACGCCTCACCAAGTTTGAATTCCAAACATAAACGTACATGAAACCGGGCACGCGAACGTCGTCTTGCAAAACAATTTGTCTATTTTTTAGAACAAAAAACACGGCTAGTAAAATTTTAAAAAAATTCGGCAGTTGTGCACTTTTTATGTCCTATATCGGCATGCTCTTCGTCTGAGTTCTGGTTTGCTAACCCCCTCCAAGGAGGTGTGGAGAATACAAAAACACCCAGAAAGCTATAGGAGAGGTTGGCAACGAGCAGGATAACCGCAATGAATAAGGGTATTAAGGAAATATATGAACGATAATGCCGTTTCAGTTCGCATTTAGAAACAAACTTTTCTGTTTGATAAAAAAATTGTAATGCAGACGAATTTGTGTTTTATTTTGTCGTCTTCTATCCGTTCGCGTATCTCTGTTGGTTTCAGCCCTAACACTTACCTTATTAAAAATAAATGATATTCTAAAATTTTCATTGGGAAAATAGCGGCAGACCGAGCTCTCGAATAGATGGAGCTCTATGGCGCCAGTTACCGAAGACAGGCGAAAATGGGCCCCATATTCCAATTGAAAGTTAAGGAAAATCACTTATAACTCTTGCACAAGATATCGGTTAGTGCAAGAACTTTTGCTTCTGTTTCGGGCCTCTAGCGCCACATTAGGTCGGAGGATGAGAGTTCGGTGATGCATAGCTTATTTTTGCGTTTAAAAAACAACACTGTATTTTTTTTCTTTTTTCCTGGGACACGCTTTAGTTTTTGAGAAAAGAGAACAGCGTTTCCCACCCGGGTAAATAAACTATGCATCGCAGAAAGCTTGAACGCTGTGAGAACGTGATAGCGGTTAGAAAGAACGTGGAAATTTGAGAACGTGATGTTATTTGGATCAAAAAATAATCGAGAGAGACGAAATTTTTTTTTTTTTGAGTCGACATCAACCTAAGTTTATTATCGCCAAAATAAGAAGTAATACTTTGGGCTCCCGTAGCACCTATTTCAGTAAAAAAAAAAAAACAAAAAAAAAAACACAATCGTCAGCAAGAAAGAAAAGAATTTTTTTTTCTTGCTAGTGTCTTACATTGATATAAATCCTACAAGCGTTCGCAATGCCAGTTCTTGTTTTGACGACATTAGGCTTAGGTAGACGTCGACTCAACAAAATTCGTGTTTCTCAATCTTCTGTTGTTTTTTTTTTTTTACGTAGCGTTCGCTAGCGTCACATTCTGACCGAGTTTGAGCTTTCTGCGATGCATAATTTATTTACCCTGGCTGAAAATACCGGCCCTCTTTTCTCTAAAACTTCCTTATTTAAGTGGCACTGTTCTAACCTTGGGATATACAGGCCTATAGTTCTGTTTCATAAGTTGCGCATTAACTAGATCCTGAAAAAGTTGCTTGCACCAAGCTCCCTGTATGGCTGTCATTTTGGTCCATGGTGTGACCAGTTTTTCCTTGACTTCTCTATTCTTGGTGAGCTGATTCAAAATCCGGGTGGCATGTTCTTTATAGTGACATTTCCTGTATACGGAGATTTAGTTATTCACACACCATCTAAACACGGACGCATCTTCGTACCTTTACCACATGAAGTGCCGTTGCTTGGCGGCACTAAAAAATAAATTTCTGCCTTTAGGAACAATACTATTATAGGAGATCTGTTTAGATAAACATGATTGATGAATTGCTTGCATACGCAGTGCCACAGGTGTTCATATTGGCGAGGAACGCTTCCACTACGATGACGCTCCTATAGCATTCTTTGCGCGGCTGGTTCAGATCAACCCTATCGAAACTTTGCAAATCGGAAAAGACCGAAATGGCGATTGCCAAAGCAACAGGGACTGATCAGCGAATCTCCTTGCGAGGGTTCGGTCGTCTGTATGTTATTATATCTTTGTGTCCTGCAATCAGTCAGGGAAGGCAATGGCGCTATTCTCCCAGGATCCAACTCCGTGATGTTCTTGTGGCGCCCTCTTAGGATGTCGATTCGTGACGTCACGACAAGGATTCGCTTCCCCGTGTCGTCATGAGTTCTGACCCTGGCTACTTCCCATCAGATGCGACAAGTAAGATGGTGAGTTTAAAAAGCACTGTAGAAGCTAGGAGCCATCGCGTTTTTAAACCAGCAGCGTCGAAGGTGACATTCTGACAAAGTTATTATGCCCGTGATTTGGCCAATCGTGAAAAGCCGACCACCGCGATGTTTTTGGACGCGGACGTCGCTAGTACACACCACTGCTACACCACTGCAATGTTTACGAAATCGTAGCTTTGCCTGCAATATTCACACATCGGCACGCGCAATTTTGTAGCTACAGAAAACGTACATTGCGCGCGGCTTACCCACAATACTCGCGGACAACTTTCTTTGGCATTTCAGAAGTTCTAGAGTGCGCGTGCTGTTGCGTTCGGGAGGTGACGATGTCAGGTGCGGAACCAAGAGTCGGGGCTGTGGCTCGCTGCTTGCATGGCCCCGACGAAACAGGCCTGGAGTGGTGTTACGGAAGTAGAACTTTTATGTACAGTTTATGTACAGGAACGATACAAGTAGCATAGTCGACTGGTTATTTGACGATCGGCGACGACGGGCTCCCTGAGCCTGTGTTATATATAGCCCTCCGAGGGCGAGAAGGCCCTCTGAGAGAGAGGAGCCTTCCCCGGTGTTCGAGTGTTCACGAGGTGTCCGAAGTGCGGGGGCGGCTGATGCAATTTCTGGGTGTTCTTTCAGCGAGGGGCAGGTGATGTAATCCCTCGACGTTCTTGCCGCGCTCCGGTGGCTGATGTAAGGAGTCGACGTTCTTGCTGGAACCCAACACTGACAGACCCACACACACACACACACACAGGCACGCACACGCACGCCGGTGTTTCTCCTTTCGAGGGCCGACGATCCCAGATGGTCTCGTGGCCTCCGGAAAACGTTCTTTCTGTGTTTGGAGCTCTCCTCGAAAGCCATCACCGCCCCGACGACTCAAGGGTCGGTCTCGGGAATCTGAACGTGACTGTCTAGCGCCATTGGTGCGCGCCGGGGCCCAACGTGACAATGGGCTTTGCTGCCGTTGGCGACGGGTGAAGGCTAAAGGGCTGTTTATACTCCGACGTCGAGCGCAGTGAACGCAGCGTAGCGCAGAACGCGCGCCTTTCATTGGCCGGCAACCAGGAACTCGATATCTGCGACCAATCAGTATCTGTGCGCGCTGCGCTACGCCACGCCCGTCGACGTTACGTTGGAGTATAAATGTACCTTAACTCCAGGACGGAGCCAAGGAAGCCAGTCGTAACAGTGCACAGCTTTGATGGGCGCTCAAGATGTTCAAGCGCATGCGTGCCCACAGCTTTGACTGCGTAACTACAGAAAGTTGTCCACAAGTATAACACGGAAAATGGCATCGGGTAGAAGCCCTTTTATGAAATGGTCAAGAGATAGAGAGAGAAAAAATAAATAAATGTGTTTTGCAGAGACTTCCAGCTTGAAATTGTCTACATTCGTTTCCAACGTCCACTTTGGCTACCAGGTGCAAAAGGAACATGACAATATAAGGTCTGCTTTTAGAGCAAGGACGCAAGTATTCCTCACAGTGAGAGAGGACGTAAAAACCAACGCCAGCTACCGTAACGAGCTTCCGCTGGGGTTTCCCTGCTCACGAATTGAAGACATCCGAACACTGACGCAGCACACGTGTTAATTTTATTGCCCTGCGTTCCTGCGCTGGCCTGCGCTATGTAACAACACTACGGCTTTGATATTTCTTAGGTCTTGTATAATTCTTGTTCTTTCTAATATATATATATTTTTTACTGTTTGGCTTTTGGAAACCGCGCCGTGAAGCGTCAATATTTTGTTCGAGTAAAGATGCCTCAATGTGTTTAGAGCGCAGCTCTTAAGTGGCCGTTTCCGGGTTTCGCGGTGTCGGCGTCGCCGTCGGCGTAACCGCCCAGCTAAATTTAGTGGGAAATTGAATTAGTGTTGAGGTCACGTGACGTCGATTTTCCCACTAAATTTAGCGGGGAAAACGACGTCACTTGACTTCGTGTCAAGTCACCCATGAACAAATTCAGTTTCTCCGCTAGATTTAGCGGAAAGACTGACGTCACGTGACCTACGAACCAATCTGAATTGTACGGAGGAGGGGGAGGGGCATACCCTCTTCTCCGTACCCTTCCCTCCTCCTGCTCAAGAGCTGCGCTCTAATTTCGCGTTACAAAGATTTGTAAGCGTCTTTCTTTTTTGTTTTCTCTCTTTCAGTGTGGTGCCACTTTATACAGCGTTCATAGATCTATCAGTTGGCAAGCTTCCTATAAAGAGCGTCGTTAGAAAACCGCTCTTCCCTGTCGCCTGCACGCGAGCAAATACAAGCGGATAACGATCCTACCGAAACCGCTCGCACGGCAACGGAAAAGCACCGGTTTCGAACGAACCTCTTTTTGTGCATCCGATGCGCCAATGCACGAGGCACGTGCTCCGTGCAGCCCTTGGAAGCAAATCTCCGCAACACTGAAATGAGCGGCTTTTGGAAGTAAATGACAGTGGAGCACTCGCTCGTGGCAACTGTTTTGCACGTGTGAGCACCAATGGTTCGCAGCACTTGTAAGGAACGCAAAGCGTGAGGTTTGTCAGGGGGCGTGAGGCTCATACAGAGCCATGTGTTGGGAGAGTTTGGCCATACATTGGTTTGAATAGGCGAGCATCTCGGGGACAACCACAGGCCGTGAAACAGCGCCCAGCGGTGATCATGAGCTCTAAAAACGGGACTCCACTAACTTAAGCCGTTTTAGCATCGCTCGAGTAGAAAGGTTTAACTCTGTGTTACTGAAAACTTGGCGCATGTAAGGTTGTCGTCACGCGCATATCCAAGGGTAGAATAAAAGAACGTGCGCTCCAAATCAGGCCCGACTTGCTATACTTCGTCTCACCTTAGTATGGACTATTGTTAGCCGGGCGTGCTAAAAGCGCGAGCTAGTTGCTTCGAATGAAGCCTCGGCGGCTGCACGAGCGCTCGTGCAGCGAGTGCTTTAGACAAGGCAGTCAAGGCTAGCCGCTCGCGCTAGCACAGCATTCGCGGTTAGTCCATGCTAGTCCATGCTAAGGTGAGACGAAGTATAGAAACTACTAAAAACAGCGTCTCAGCTGATGCGGGGAAAGAAAGCACTGCCAAAGCCAGCGCACGAGCCGAGCGGGACTGCGCGTCTCAAGACGCTTGCGCGCCCCACCCTTTGCACAGTTTTCTTTCAGCCAGTCTCAGCTTAGACGCTGTTCTAGCAAGCCGGCCCAGAGCAAACTGTCACCGATACTCCATCTGCACAAACATCAGCAGTGCAGACGAAGGCTTGGGCACGAGCGCGTGGCTTTGGAAAGTGCCTCCTGTGCATGAGTTCTCGTACAAACAAAAGCATTTCGCTGAGCTAGGCTCACGCGCCTGTGCCTTAGTCTTTACTGCGGACATTTGTGAGAGGAAGTAGAGGCCGAGATTGAACGCTTCTATTTCACGCTTTAAATGTCGTTTGCAATATTGTGACGTCGCGGTCTCCTGATTGGTCGACGCTGTGTCGTACCTTTAGTTTATGCTCTAACCGTGGGGGCAGTTTTCGGCGCTGGCGGCGGCCTTTGCTCCGCCTATTCTCCTAATATACGGCTCTCGGCTCATAGCGTAGCGAGCGCCACCGAGTGGACGTGTCACGAAAATGCGCCAGGCGTTTCTAGTAGTAGGCGTTTTCTCTGAATTTGATCTAGTCTATGACAGGCTAATGTCGAATTCCGCTGATAGATTTGGAGTGATCCAAAACCGCTCCATGCTCTCGCGTTTATAAGGAGTATTCACTGGGCGCCATATTTGTGGGTGATGTCTAGAGCGCATGCTCTGAACGAGCCCACATTAATAGGCTGCAAAGATTGTTAATCTTGAGGGTGCGAAATGCACGTTACAAAATAACTGTGGAAGCTCGGCATCAGCACGCGCTCGCGGTCGCGCACACGGATATGGCCGCTAGTGAGTACTTCATATAGCAGCGAAAGCTAGCTCACGTTTCCACGTGCATAAAGACATCAAGAAAAAAGCGCTCCGTAACCGCTTCAAGTCTACTTGCAGAATTTATCATATGACTTTAAAGGGGCTATGCAACAATTTTTTTACTTTGCGCAAATACCGCTTAGAACGGATCCCTGACGTTAATGACCTATGAAACACGCCTTAGTTTTTCACCCGACGCATTAGAAGTCCCAGAAAAAAATTAAAAAACAACGAGCAGCGTTCACGCCCTCAACTCGCAGCCAGAACAAGCGGCCACGTGATCTGGAGCCGATTATATGCCGCCAATGTTGATCATAGCCACGCGCTGGGGTTGGCAAAGCACAGGACACGCGCTGAGTTCCAGACATTGTTATGGCTCGGCTATTGTCGTCGTTGCAGCGATTGGACACGGGCCACTACTCGAATGCTTCTCGAGCTATCAATTATCACGAGCCTAAATCGAGTGCCCACGCAATGCTCGGGTCCAATCTATGAACCGCATTCAAATATCGTCATACGGGTGTACTGCGATCCCCGCGTTACGTCATCGAATTTTGCAAGGGAGAGATTGAATGAAAATGATCGCTTTTGTCCTTGAAATTACACCGCAACAAAGGAGTTTCTTGGCCAGTGGCATTGCATGCGAGTATCCTTGAGTCCCACTAGTGCCAGTAAGCTCGTGTAAAGTGAAAAACATTCCAATTGAATATCGTTGCACAGCTCCTTTAATGCTCTTTCCGCCTCAATCTCGAGCTTTCTGCGTTTGGTAACACTTTGTCGCACGCGCAACCGAAGACCGGTAAAAGGCAACAAGCGCGTGCTGGAGGCGGAGCTTCCACTGAATTCTTTGCCTGTCGCCAACTGTACACATTTGTAATATTTACAAGACCTCAGCCCAGCGTGCGATCTCCTCAGCCCAGCACGCGCATGTTCGTCGCATCGCAAAGCGAACAAATCACGCACCATACGCACGAACACTGAAAATGGAACTAACCAGGAGCCATTTTTTTAAAAGGTCTCGTAAACGTAGCCTTGACAAGCTTGCTATTGCACGGGCGTGCCTGCACGAGCAGAAGCATGGCAGTGGCTTGTCGCTCTGCGTGCAATCCCCCTCTTTAAAATTGGGTTGTGTGTATTTTCATATAGCCTAGAACTTAATCAGCCTCAACGGGCGAGAAGTCTCCCAGCTGTAGATCAGAAATTTAGCCAGTGCAGTAAAACCGCTAGCCTGGGGTCCTTAACGTGCATCACGCAGTAGTGATACACGACCGCACGCCGGTATGATGCTCTATCAAAATGAGCCGTTGGTCTAGTTGGTTTTGCATATTTACAATGTACCGCAAAGACAACAAAGGAAGGAGACAGGGATAGGAAAGAACGATTCAAAAAAGAAGAAAACGATGATTGAAAAATATTTTTTTACCCGCTAGGTTAAGAAAAATGTCTAGATCCGTTCTTTCCTATCCGTTCTTTCCTATCCCTTTCCGTTCTTTCCTATCCGTCTCCTTTCTGTGTTGTCTTTGCGCTACATTGTAAATAAGGTACGATGCTCATCCTGATCGAAATGGGCAGGGGTGAGGATTGAACCCAGGATACCAGGGTCAAATTTATTAACGGAATTGCTCATAGACGCTGCATGCACGAACAGTACAACGCCCCCCCCCCCCCCCCTCCCCACCCCACTTCACTCACCACGACTCGCCTGGCGCCTGGCGTCGCTCGACGCGCCGCCGGACGGCTGCTTCGGTAACTGCGGTGTATTCTATGGGAATCGGAATACGTAAAGTCACGAGCAGAAGTAGTTGGAACACGGGAGCCGTGGCCCAACTGCATGGCAGCGCGATCTAGCCGCGCTCGTGGGAACTGATAGGAGACTACGCGCATGCGTGCATGCCGGCACCGTTGGCCTCTCGGCTCCTCTCGATCTATTCCTTTTACCGGCGGTTCGAATCGTTCTTTACCGCTTCTGCGACGCAACGCTACGTCCCCGATGGCGCTGATAGCCGACAGCGGGCACGCTTCGCGCTCTTTTTAATGTCTATAATATCTCTTTATACTTCGTTTCAGCTTCGGTCCGAGCGCGGCCGATGTTATGAGCCGAAGGGCCAATCAAACAGCGAAAGAGGCACAACGTCATAGCGTGCTCTCTGCAGTTGATAGGACCAGCCGGTATTCGCCGTCTCTCTATGCGTGCTTCTCCGCCGGATAGTCCTATTAAGCGCAGAGACCACGCCATGACGCTGCGTTTTTTGTGCTGTTTGATTGGCCCGTCGGCTCATAACATCGGCCGCGCTCGGACCGAAGCTGAAATGAAGTATAGTATCTCTTTAATATCTTATCTGGACAAAAATAAAATAAAAACTTGGTATGTTGCTCGGAACTTAAAGGGCCCCTGAAAAGAAAAAAAAAGTTTTTTCAAAACAGTCTGGTTGGGACACGCGTGTCAAAAAATGAATTTTACGCGAAAAAACATTTTTTTTAGAGCAATATTGACTGCGCCAGACGCAATTTAGTCGGTAGTCACCTCCTTTCCACTTGTTCTCTCTCTCGGCATTTCGGGCGCGCGGAGGAGAGGTACACCCCGCCTCTTCGTAGTGGATCGGCTTGGCTGCTTGGCTGGCTTGGCTGCGCCCCGTACGAGAGCCATTGCTATTTCCTGTGTCTGCCGGTCGCATGTCGTACCGTCGATTCACACGACGGACCGAATCGCGATTTTCGTCCGCAGACCGTGTACCAAGTGACCGGCACGTCACCGATTCCTTCGATCCGCGCCTCGTCCGCGGACGCGCGGGCTGATAAAGTCAAGCGCCTTTTTCACTCGTCGATTTTTGGCGGGAGATTGACTTGAAAAGCGTTCAGTCTGGCAACGGTACATTGTTTTCTTCTTTTTTTTTTTTTTCTGGGCGATGAAAACAAAAGTGGCGCATCGTTGTGTTTTGTGCGTTCGCTGGTTCATTTTGTCGGGCGTATCTTCGTTCCACGTGTGACAGGAACTGCAGAAACTTTGTCTGGCTGTCGCGACGCAGGTTCCGGTACTCCTCCGGGTCCGCGTCAAGAAGCTTCCGTCAAAACTCGTCTAGCACGCCGCGATAATTCTTGCACGTCCAATCAGGATTTCACCGAGCAAGACCTTTCTTGTGGCTGTGGTGAACTGGAGTGTTGTGCACGAGCGCGGAGTGCGTGAAGGCATCTCCAAACGCCTTTTCGTGAGCCCAGAACTTCGTCGCTTCTACGCGGAACCCTTCACTTGCAGGACCATGCCTGTGTCACTCTCATGCTTTGGGTTAGTAAAGCTAGTGGCGCTTCGCGCGAAGCCTATCACGGTGTTTTGTCTCGATCTGTACGTAACAGCGGGGTACGATTCATTATCGCGGTAGCGAACGTCGATTTCTCTCTCGGACAACGGTGCCACGGTGTGATGTTGGAGTTTCGTGGTGCTGTGGGGTGGCGACCAGGTTCGGTCCGACCTCGCTGGCGTCTGCTCGTCGTCTCCCTCGTGTGGATGCGCTTGGGGAGACAGACGAACCGCGGACATGTCGTCCCGTGATAAATCCGTCCACGGATCAGTCCGTCGTGTGAATCGGCCACGACTAACTAACACAAGCAACAAGCCCTCTTCAGGAGGTTTTCACATATAAACGTGATAAAACTATATACCCACCCGAGAACGCGAGACGCGTTGCAAGACGGCGACCATGACAGAAAAAAAAAAAAAAAATGGCGAAGCTTTTGTTTGTTCTTTTATCAGAACGGAAGTTATGATTTTGTAAAACGTTTGTAAACAATTACGACGTCCATTTGATGAATTGTTTCTTAAACCTAAAAATATGTAATTCAAAAGGCGATTTCAAGAGATCACGAAGATTTTATAACCAACATCAAAGCTGTCACTCATTCTATTGGCCAATGAGAAGCTGATTTGAATGACCATCGTTACCAATGAGAAGCCGAGCTGAATGACCGGGAATTTGCGCGCAAAACTTCAAATAAATCTCGCGCCGTCAATATTGCTCTAAAAATTTTTTTTTTTTCGCGTAAAATTCATTTTTCGACACGCGTGTCCCAACCAGACTGTTTAAAAAAAAACTTTTTTTTTCTTTTCAGGGGCCCTTTAAAGGTTTCTGTCAACTTTGCGTGTCATTTTCTGCAGCTGGCGTTACTATCTACTCGAGAACAATTTAAAGACCTTTTTCACGCAGCGATCCGTCAGGCCATTAGTGTTTGCCGCGTCATTGAACCAGCAGCGAACCGCTTCAGATGACTTTGATAGTGCACCCGTTTCCTCAGTTCGCGCTCGCGGGGAACGTGCTCGTAACGCTCGCTATCAGCGGCATCACGGTTGCAGTGCTGTATCCGAGAAGCAGCGAAGGATGATCTTCACCGCCGGTAACAGAGATGGATAGAGCGGTGCAGAGGGACCGTCGGCGCCGGCATGAGCGCACGCGCTTAGCCTCCTATCAGTTCCTACAAGCGCGACTAGATCGCGCTGCTATGCAGTTGGGCCACCGCTCCCGTGTTCCAATTACTTCTGATCGCGACTGTACGTTTCGAAGCACGGCGTCTATACCCGTTTTCACCTCAAGAACCGAAGTAAAAAAAGTCCGGCTCTTCGCGGAGCATTACTAATTTGCCCTTTTACGAGGAGAATTATTATATATGTAGGTGCATTTTAGATAAGATATATGTTATCTAATCAAGACGTATACGTTTCAAACGTCAAAAGGATCGCTTCTTCCTCCGACAACCAAGTCTTGTAAGAACTACTTCGCCCGGCGTATGAACAATGCGCAAAACGTCCTTTTTTCTTGAGGTGAAAACGAGTATAGGTGGCGCTTCAGCTCTGTTCTTTGGAACGCATTGTTATGAAACGAAAATCTAGATGGCGCTTCGAACGACGGCAGGTCAGAGCCGTATATTAGGAGAGTTTGGACAATGGGCGGAGCAAAGGCCGCCGCCAGCGCCGAAAACTCCCCTCGCGGTTAGCGCGTAAACTAAAGGTACGACACAGCGTCGACCAATCAGCAGACCGCGGCGTCACAATATTGCAAACGACATTTAAAGCGTGAAATAGAAGCGTTCAATCTCGGCCTCTCTACTTCCTCTCACAAATGTCCGTAGTAAAGACAAAGGCACAGGCGCGTGAGCCTAGCTCAGCGAAATGCTTTTGTTTGTACGAGGACTCGTGCATAGGAGGCACTTTCCAAAGCCACGCGCCCATGACTTTGTCTGCAGTGCTGATGTTTGTGCCGATGAAGTATCGGTGACAGTTTGCTCTGGGCCGGCTTGCTAGAACAGCGTTTCAGAGACTGGTTGAAAAAAAAAAAAAACAGTGCAAAGGGTGGGGCGCGCGAGCGTCTTGAGACGCGGAGTCCCGCTCGGCTCGTGCGCTGGCTTTGGCAGCGCTTCCTTTCCCCGTCTCAGCTGAGACGCTGTTTCTATACTTCGACTCACCTTGGCATAGACTATTGTTAGCCGCGCGTGCCAAAAGCCCGAGCTAGTTGCTTTGGATGAAGTCTCGGCGGCTGCACGACCGCTCGTGCAGCGAGTGTTCCAGTCAAGGCAGTGGAAGCTAGCCGCTCTCGCTTGCACAGCCTTCGCAGTTAGTCCGTGCTATAAGGTGAGATGAAGTATAGCAAGTCGGCCCTGGTTTGGAGCGCACGTTCGTTTATTCTCCACTTGAATATTGGCGTGACAAAAACCTCACACGCGAAAAGTTTTCAATCACCAGTAGCTAAACCTTTTCACTCTAGCGACGCTAAAACGGCTTAAATTTGTCGTGTCACAAATGTAGAGCACACAACCACCGCCAGGGGCTGTTTCGCGGCCTGTGGTTGGCCCCGAGATGCTCGCCTATTCAAACCAATGTATGGCCGAACTCTCAATAAACGGCTCTGGCCTGCCGCAGAGACGTTTATTGAGAGAGTTTGGCCAAACATTGGCTTGAATAGGCGAGCATCTCGGGGCCAGCCACAGGCCGCGAAATAGCCCCTAGCGGTGATCGTGTGCTCTAAATTTGTGACACGACTAATTTAAGCCGTTAGCGTCGCTAGAGTGAAAAGCCTTAGCTCTCGGTGACTGAAAACTTTGTGCATCTGAGGTTTTCGCCACACTAATATTCAAGTGTAGAATAAACGACATGCGCTCCAAACCAAGGCCGACTTGCTAGAAACAGCATCTCAGCTGAGACTGGGAAAGGAAGCACTGCCAAAGCCAGCGCACGAGCCAAGCGGGACTCCGCGTCTCAAGACGCTCGCGCGCCCCACCCTTCGCACTGTTTTCTTTCAGCCAGTATCAGCTTAGATGCACTGTTCTAGCAAGCCGGCCTAGAGCAAACTGTCACCGATACTCCATCTGCACAAACATCAGCAGTGCAAACAAAGGCATGGGCACGAGCGCGTGGCTTTGGAAAATGCCTCCTATGCACGAGTTCTCGTACAAACGAAAGCATTTCTCTGAGCTAGGCTCACGCGCCTGTGCCTTTGTCTTTACTGCAGACATTTGTGAGATGGAGTAGAGAGGCAGAGATTGAACGCTTCTATTTCGCGCTTTAAATGTCGTTTGTAATATTGTGACGTCGCGGTCTCAAGATTGGTTGACGCTGTGTCGTACCTTCAGTTTACGCTCTAACCGCGGGGGGAGTTTTCGGCGCTGCCGGCGGCTTTTGCTCCGCCCATTGTCCGAACTCTCCCAATATACGGCTCTGGGTGCGCGTGAACGCGGGCGGCCCGTGTTGCTGGTGTTGCGACGTCAAGTTGCAGGGCAAAATCGCCCCGTCTGAAGCGGACCTGGCCCGCTTCAGACGGGGCAACTTTTCCAGCAATTTCGGGGTTGCTGGCGGGTTGTTCCCTAGCTTTCCCTAGATCGACACGAATTGCTGAGATCGGGTCCGGCTCGAAACGGACGAGCAACTCGAACAACTCCGAGATGTTTGAAGCGGCAGCAGCCAATCAGGGACACAATATTTTCACGTGACACCCCTCTGGTGGTGATGATGACAGCTAAAGACTTTGTTCTGGTTTGAAATGGATCGTTTTCGGAAATAAACGTTTCTTTTCAAAAAGATGAGTTAGTATTCTCAACGCCATTCAAAGATACAAAAACACGTTTTCAGCGCGTAGCTGTGCGTCTAAATAGTGCAAGAAAATTCATAGTGAATGATGATGATAGCAAGTCGTAGCAATTTGGTTGCTGCGTGTGAACGCGGGCGGCCCGTGTTGCTGGTGTTGCGACGTCAAGTTGCTGGGTGAAATTGCCATGTCTGAAACGGGTTTCGCGTAGTGCGTATAGCCCTTTCCGACCGAGGGGCACGACGGAGTGCTTATAGCTTTACTCTTGCTGCCTCATAATCTCACGTGCGAGACAATGTTGTTGGCCGGCGTAGAGCAGCGCCGCTCGCGCACAGCCCCACCACTGCTTCATTCACGCTGTAGGTGTATATGCATTAAAGATTTAGTGCCATAGCACGCGCATTTGACCACGAAAACGAGCTGATTCTCTTTGCGTTTCGCCACATGTTCTACTCGACCGCCGACGGACACCGAGCTAAGTTGAGCCTCGCTAAACCACCTCAACGTCGTTTCGCACAAGAAATCAGAAGGTAGCGAGTGTCGGACAGACACAGGACTAAAACCGAAGCGCGCCATTTCAGACTGCAACTTTTTTATACACGTGCCCTGTTGTGGGAACTTACCTTCAGTCTTTGAAATGCCCTTGATTGTGAACGTTGGGGTTGGTTGGGCAGCTAGGCTTATCATATCAGCAGGCTTATCAGGCGAAGGCGATTGACGGAAGCACCGGAAGCGCCGTGCACCCGCAGACCGGCGATACGGGGGGCGAATGCAGACAAACTTAACACGGTTAACATACAGGCGAGCTGCTTTTCTCCGATACTCTTGTTAAAACCGGAGACTCCGGAACAAAAAGGTAAGGACAGTAGCGTGCAGGAAACTGAGTCCCTTGATAGTGCGTTGACCTCACTATCACGTCAACGGCAACTGTAGTTGCGTATCTGAGAGATTACTGTACAAAAAGAAAATAAATGTGGTTAAATCTACTGAAACAAACCCACAAATATATGTCTGCAAATAATTATTTGCGTATATTAAAACTGTTTTCACTCTGTTCAAAATTCCGACTTCTCTGTTTCGGTTTTGTGTTGTCCCGTAGGTCCCGTTGCAACTGAGCCTTAACGCCCGCTGCCACTGGTCATGACTTAGGATTTCTTTCGTTAAACAATTCCGTTTCCTCGCTGCCGACGGGCCTGTGCGTGCTTATATTACTTTTCGTATTCATAGATTTGACGAAATAGTGGTATCCGAATGAACTGTACGTCCTTTGATCGTACGTCTGTCTGCACGTCAAAGCTTTTTGACGTACTGTCAGAGACAATCGATGTACAATCAGAATCGCCACCAAGAAATCTTGAGGGCATATCGCGGCGGCCGACTGCCACCAGGAAGTCATCAGAAAGCCGACAAGCTGGGTCTGACTGGAGTTTGAGTGTCGGTCAGAGTTACTTGTTGGCCACTCAGACATGCTTGGCGTACAGTCAGGCACAGTCAGCGGTCCACTAGAAAACATTGACTGCCAAACAGGGTTACATTGATGAATTTTTCCTTCGGGATCATATGTGCTGCTACTGAGGTACAGCAATATGCACAGTATCGGTAAAATTGAATCTGAGATAATATTTCAGTCAACATATTACCCGGTCCTTTTTTCTTAGCAGCACGCGACTTCGTACGCAGAAGACTCATGTGTGAAAGGACTAATGGTGTTGCAGCGTCCTCAAGCAATGAATGCCCCTCACTTTGGCTTTCATGGATTTTTATGTCGATTGTTTTGCGATTCCGAGTAGCAGAAAGCTGTCTTCAACCAAGCGCTATCCTGTTCTTAGACCACGGGTCTTGCCTTAGCTCCATACTCCTGGTTTGCGAAAGTCTATGAGCTCAGGGACAAGGTAGTGAAAAAACAACTGGTTTAACTGGCGGCAAAGCAACCTCCCAGAAATGTGCGTCGCTTTCAATATGCAAACCAATCAAATCTGTTGTAACGCATGTAATGCATAAAACAAAAAAACATTTGTGTATAGGTAGGGATGCATTTGTTTGTGTTCGTAAGCGAAGGCGCAACAGAGAGGCATGCAGCTCGTACGATGAATGCCTGTGAGGCCCGTCTAGAGGATGATAATATTAATACAGTGCGATCTAATGTGAGGCACTGATATTGTACAGTGAGGTATCACGAAGGCGGGGTCTAAGTTCATCGCAGGTGTGTGGTAGCTTCGCGACAATGATGCAGAACCTTGGGTCGGTCACTAATGGGCACATTAGTTATTCTTTTTTGCAACACTCAAAAAGTGCCGACCAACGGAGGCATCAATTCTAATTCTGTTGTGTGTATATCTAGACAGACGGAAGTCAGCCCTGAGGGCGTCTGGTGTCTTCGTTGGAGGTGAAGGCCAGTGCAGTATACCACTGCTAGTCTGACGTCTTTAACGTGCATCACGCAATAGTGATACACGAACGCACATCGCTACTATGCTTCTCCCGATTTTTTTAAAAGCTGTTGCTGTTTGTGTTGAGGGCAATTAGGATAATTACTTTAATGGTAACATGTGATTAATCATTACTTTTGATATGTGAATGCAAAGTTCACAAGAGAAATCATCTTCCCGTAAGTTCGGTACTCACCGCAGTGCTCCTCCTGCGGTAAGGAGAGGGAGCACCACACTGCTTCCACTCCTACTCCTTACCGCAGTGCTCCGGCCCACTCCTTACAATTTTGTTTATAATAACATAACATTATTAATTAGCGAGAATATTTTGAGAACTTCTTTAGAATTTTAGATTATCGTAAAATAAAAGAGCTGTTTTTGTTTGCTAGTTGACTGATGCCGTTCGCAGAATACTGAATGATCCTAAACGTCAAAACGAAAACGAATCCACCTTATTTGGCAAATTGGTCTCGGGAACACGAGCAAAAAAAGTTTGAGAACAAACAAAGTATGCCCGGCACATTACCGATTCCTCTGGTTTACTGCAGTGGTATGACAAATCTTGTACTTCGTTATATTTCTAAATTGTGCTCGTTTGAACGTCGCTGTTTTTCACAAATTTGCGTGAGGTGCCTCCAAAATATATTTTACTGCAAATGTAATAAACGTTTTAGATAGTCTTAAATTTGCCATAATATTGAAGAGGGATTCTAGTTAATTTATAAAATCATAAACAGTTCTTGATACCCAAGAATAAACTGTACACTTTGGTTAACTTTGACACTATCCGTAATGGCAATATATCAAACACTTTATTCGACTGAGGAATCTGCAGTTTACACGTCATCACCTTGAAATTTTGGCACAATAATAGCGATATATAATAAAATGAAATGATAGCATGGCGAATTGTTTAAAGCGTAACGTTTCGGTGTTATCGTCATATTTGTACATTAAATACATGTTCTTCTATGGGAGCGCTGCCGTAATCAGCTAAGAGATGGCGCAAGTATACCATGGCACACATTTCTGGGCGTGTTGCAGTAATTGTTTTTAGATTTTGTTGGGGACACCTGATATTTTGATCACTATTTCCATTACTTGGTGCTTCTAGTCGCATGATTGACGAAGCTGAATTGGCATATTGATTACTCTTGGGGTAATTTCGAGTTATTAGTTGCGCACTCGACTTTAATGTAGCTGAATTGACATTTTGCTTATTCTTTCTTATTACTTCGGCTTATTAGTGATACAATTCAGATGATTTAAGAGCAATTGCATTTTGTGATTACTTTGTTGATTACTTCGAGCTAATATTGACACATCTGACTTTATTTAAAGCGTATACCCGTGCCACACGGGCAACCTGAATGCCATTTACAACGAATAACATTTGAGCGGATGGCCAATCAGCGCACGACACTCCGGGAGTAGCGCATTCCACGCGCGACAGCTTCCGAGCTGATTCGCCGATCACACAAATGTCATTCGTTGTAAATGGCATTCGAGTCGCCCGTGTGGCATGGGTATTAGTTGACATATGGCTTGTAGTTCCGATTACTTAGATCTATTCATAACACAATTTGCATGATAAAAGTTCAAAAAACATTTTTGATTACTCTCGATTCTTCGAGAAATCATGGACAAAAATTGACCTTGGTAGAAGCGCTTTTTTAAATTTTTATTACTTTTTGGTTGTAAAGGTATTATTGGCAAATACGACTACATAAAAGCTCCGATAAGACTTGGATTTCTCCTCTGATTACTCCGTGATATTATTATTACAATTGACTTTAACAAAATTAACTTTTGTATTTTTCCCCATATATTAGTCACACAACGGAGATTTTATAAGCATTACTGACATCTTGATTACATTGAGTGAGACCTCTTTGACTTTATATAGGTCTAATTGACATAATCCTCACTCTCATTATTACTTTGAACTTCTATACAGCCAAGGAATTTACTCTCAGCTCAATTACATTATGATCACTCGTTTCACTCTTTCGACTAACAGTTGACCCAATAGAGTTTGATTCAGTCTAATTGACATTATGATTACTCTTGACAT
Organism: Ixodes persulcatus; assembly: GCA_013358835.2. NCBI lineage: Eukaryota > Metazoa > Arthropoda > Arachnida > Ixodida > Ixodidae > Ixodes > Ixodes persulcatus. Next base: position 3,683 of record JABSTQ010008481.1, on the reverse strand, counting down.
TACTTTCATCAAATTATCGACTAGCTGATTTATTATGAGAACGAGTCGCATTATGATTACTCTTTTGATCACTTCGAGCTACTATTGACCAAATGGACTTGAATTCGCCTAATTTGCATCTTGATGTAGTACTTTGAGCTAATATTCAACCTATTGATTTGTTATGAGCCCAAGTGATGCCATGATTAGTAGTTTGATTACCTCGAGTTACTAATAAAATAACTTTATATCAACCTTATTGCCATGTTATCGACTCTCTTGATTGCTTTGAGTTATTATGCCACCAACTGATATATTATGAGCCCAATTCACATTAATATTACTTTTGACAAACTTCGAGTAACTATTTTCCCAATGGGCTTTAATTCGGTCTAATTTATATTTTTATCTATTTCCGTTACTTTGAGGCAGTATTCAGCGAATTGATTTATTATCACCTACATATCATCAAGACTGGACCATTCATGCAAGATCGCCCGTCCCAAGTCATCAAGTCAAGCACACCAGCATTCCCTCATCCCTGAAGCAGTTGTGGACTGGAATGACCTCCCGGACGCCATAGTTACCATACCCGACTCCAAGCAATTCCGACTAGCCCTTCAAAACCACTTGTACTAAACCCACTCCCCTCTATAACGCCCCCGAGGCATTGAGGGTATGTATAAATAAATAAATAAATAAATAAATAATTGACACCCTAAATACTCTTGTGATTCCTATGAGTTCCTTTGGGCCCAATGTATTTTACTTAGACCTAATCGACATTTTGGGGACTCTCTGCATTTGTGTTTTAATGACATAATTATTACTACATTGATTACTTGAAGTTACTTTTAAAACAGTGAACTTTAATTTGGCCTAATTAACATTGTGATCAATGATTCTTTTGATTCATTTTAGGAAATATTCAACCAATTGATTTATTATGAGCATAGTTGACATTATTATTACTCTTTTGATTATTTTGGGTTACATTAACGAAATTGACTTTAATTAGTCTTATTGGACAACTAAAGACTCTTTTTATTCGAGTTATTATACCACCAATTGATCTATTATGAGCTCAATTCACATTATTATTGCTCTTTTGATTACATCGCATAACGTTGGACACAACAGACTTTAATCGGCCTAATTGACATTGAGAACTGTTTTGATTAGTTTGAGCTCATAATCAACCGAAGTTTTTTTATGAGCTCTTTTGGCATTATCGATTGATCGACTGATTGATCGATCAATCGATTGATCTGTCGCGTGACTCATCGATCAAATCTATCAGTCACGTACTAGATATTAAAATACCCAAGCATCACAGGGAATGCATGGAATGTTGGAAAAGGTGCCCCACACATTCGACTTCCCTGAGGAAACGTGCCATTATTTACAAATTTTCTTTAGAAAAGTTACTTTTGCAGACGCCACCACGTGTAACTACTTCTGTAGCATGAATATGCTCCTTGGTGCTTGGGTCGTTTAGAAAAACATCTGTAGACCGTTCCCGAAAAGCGCTTCTGGTCAGTGCCATTGCCCACAAGCTGACCAGAAGCACTTTTCTGGAACGGTCGATAGATGCGTTTCTAAATTACCCAAGCACCAAGAGCATATTAATGTTACAGAAGTAGTTACACGTGGTAGCGTCTGCAACAGTAGCTTTTATAAAAAAAAAGACTGTCAGCCTTTTCACTCAGGTAAAGAAAGAAGACCAGAGAAGCTGTCTATGGTGGAAATGAAGTATTTATAAATGTAAGGATTAAGGTGTGATTGGGTAATTGTTATTTATTTCGTAACCACAGTGACTATGGCCTTCTGACATGGGTGGACCCTCCGGTGCACAAAAAAAGGGAGAATAGAATCCTTACAAGGCTTCCCGCCCCCCCCCCCAAAAAAAAAAAAAAGAAACGGAGTTCTGGATCCGCCCCTGGGCTAGCCATGTCCGGCGTCCGGTGCTCGTGCTCGTGAGCGCACTGCTCACGTTCTCACGAGCACGTGAGCACGTGCTCACGTGCTCGTGTAGAAAAAAAAAGATAAAAAATGATAAAAAAGCATGAAAAAAATATGTTTGCGCAGTCGACAGGATTCGAACCTGTGCGGGGAGACCCCAATAGATATCTAGTCCATCGCCTTAACCACTCGGCAACGACTGCGGGACGAGTAGGGGCTCTGAGTTGTGTTAGTAACTCAAGAGCTTGGGATGTCATGGATGGAACGTTGCATGTAGCCGCTCAACGTCTGTACAGGAGAAGGCGCTGCGGTCAAATGCGCATATAATAACATTAAACTTTGCATGCATTGTCTCAACGTTTATAGACAAGAGGGCGGTGCGGTCAAATGCTCAAATGGGTATGTAACCACTTTCCATACTCCACATTCTCTTTCTGACATGGATGAATACGAACGAAAGCCTCGGCATGCTGCGGCTCAGTGTCTACACAGACAAGCACCACCAGAGCTTTCCATAATCAACATCATTCACCACGTAGAGATACGGTAAATTTTCGTGAAGACGAGGACTATACACGTCCGATGCCTGGTCGTGGGCACCGTAGGTTGGTTCAAACACGCTAGCCCGAACCGCTCGAGCATAAACGAAGTGAACCACTTTTTCTCCTGGCGTGCCATGTGAACGTTAAAGTCACCCGTCACTACGGCAGACGTGTCGTCGCCGCGCATGACCCAGTCAAGGACGTCAAGTCAAGTCAACGCTCAAGTCAAGTCAGTCAAGTCAAGCAAGTCAAGTCAAGTCAGAGTCAAGTCAAGTCAAGTCAAGTCAGTCAAGTCAAGTCAAGTCAAGTCAAGTCAAGTCAAGTCAAGTCAAGTCAAGTCAAGTCAAGTCAAGTCAAGTCAAGTCAAGTCAAGTCAAGTCAAGTCAAGTCAAGTCAAGTCAAGTCAAGTCAAGTCAAGTCAAGTCAAGTCACGTCAAGTCAAGTCAAGTCAAGTCAAGTCAAGTCAAGTCAAGTCAAGTCAAGTCAAGTCAAGTCAAGTCAAGTCAAGTCAAGTCAAGTCAGCTCAAGTCAAGTCAAGTCAAGTCAAGTCAAGTCAAGTCAAGTCAAGTCAAGTCAAGTCAAGTCAAGTCAAGTCAAGTCAAGTCAAGTCAAGTCAAGTCAAGTCAAGTCAAGTCAAGTCAAGTCAAGTCAAGTCAAGTCAAGTCAAGTCAAGTCAAGTCAAGTCAAGTCAAGTCAAGTCAAGTCAAGTCAAGTCAAGTCAAGTCAAGTCAAGTCAAGTCAAGTCAAGTCAAGTCAAGTCAAGTCAAGTCAAGTCAAGTCAAGTCAAGTCAAGTCAAGTCAAGTCAAGTCAAGTCAAGTCAAGTCAAGTCAAGTCAAGTCAAGTCAAGTCAAGTCAAGTCAAGTCAAGTCAAGTCAAGTCAAGTCAAGTCAAGTCAAGTCAAGTCAAGTCAAGTCAAGTCAAGTCAAGTCAAGTCAAGTCAAGTCAAGTCAAGTCAAGTCAAGTCAAGTCAAGTCAAGTCAAGTCAAGTCAAGTCAAGTCAAGTCAAGTCAAGTCAAGTCAAGTCAAGTCAAGTCAAGTCAAGTCAAGTCAAGTCAAGTCAAGTCAAGTCAAGTCAAGTCAAGTCAAGTCAAGTCAAGTCAAGTCAAGTCAAGTCAAGTCAAGTCAAGTCAGTCAAGTCAAGTCAAGTCAAGTCAAGTCAAGTCAAGTCAAGTCAAGTCAAGTCAAGTCAAGTCAAGTCC